>APFE030096357.1:30532-64896 GCA_000404065.3 Pinus taeda
TCATCTTCACCATTATACTTGAAGACTAATTGAAATTGAGCAGAATCTCATTTTCACCCTGGTTACAACTTTCAGTAACATATCTATAGGATTTTGGCTAGTGTGTATATTTTCTATCTTAAACTATCCATCTTCCAACATTGACTGTATGAAATGGTAATTGAGTTGTATATGTTTAATATTGGGATGAAATGTTGAGTTCTTTGCAAGATGAATGACACTCTGGTTGTCACCATATAACCTGCCTATCTCCTACTTCTTGCCGAATTCAACCAAATCACTTTTTTACTAGCCTCTATAGCAGCAACATACTCGGCTTCTGTTGTTTAAAATTCAATCATGTTTTTCGTTTTGAAACTCAACTGCAAGATGTTGCACCTATAGTAAATGCATACCCTATGGTGCTCCTCTTGTTATCTCTATCACCTACCATATACACATCAATATATCCATGTAGAGAGATATTCGAACCACCAAAGCATAATGCTTGTGTTTGGTACCTCCCAAATACCTAAGAATCCGCTTCAATTGCATTCAATACTCTTTTCCTGGATTTTTCATATGCATTCTTACAACTTCCACTGCATGTGCAATATTAGGCCTTGTGCAAACCATTGCATACATTATGTTTCCAACTACTGATGCATAAGAAAATTTACACATATCATCCATCTCTTATTAAGTCTTGGGATGCATATCCTTACTTAGTTTGAAATTGCTAGCCAAAGGTGTACTAACTAGTTTTGCATTTTGCATATTAAATTTTTCCAACACCTTTTCTATGTACTCACTCCGAGACAATGTTAATTTGCGATTTTTATTGTATCTAGTTATTCTAATACCAAGGATTTGTTTAGTAGCACAGAAATCCTTCATTTCAAATGAATTTTCCAATTTCCCTTTGAGTGCATTTATTTCTGGCATGTTAGACCCTACAACAAGCATGCCATCTACATGAAATAATAATATAATATATCGCCATCATTTTTCCTTTTAAGATAAACACAATGGTCAGAGTGACATCTAGTATAAATTTGTTTAGACATAAACTTGTGAGATGTTAGATATCACTTCCTTGGAGTCTGTTTTAACATATAAGCTCTTCTTCAATTTGCACATTAATTTCTCCTTCCCTTTGACCTCATACCCTTATGGTTTTTGCATATATATTTCCTCCTCCAAATCCCCATGTATAAAGGTTGTCTTTACATCTAACTGCTCCAGATGCAAATATTTTATTACCACTAGACTTAAAATAGTTTTGATTGAAGTCATTTTAACAAGAGAACAAAAATTTTCATCAAAGTCTATACTTTTCTTTTGTGAAAACCCCTTCAACACAAGTCTAGCCTTATACCTCTGTTTTCCTCTATCTTCTTCCTTCAACCTGTAAACCCATTTATTATGCAATGTTGTTTTACCTACAAACAACTTGAATAAGTGCCAAGTATGGTTATGCATCAAGGAGCCCATCTCTTCATTCATGGCTTGATCCCTCTTCCTCATGGTTTCTACCTTCATTAATGCTTCATATATTTTTGGTTCACTAGAATCAGTGAACAACACATAATATAATGAAGGAAAGTATCATTCATGGGATATACTTATCTTGGTAGATATTCTAACACCACTTTCAGGTGTTTGATGTGCCTATTTCTATTGTAGTTGTTGTTGTTGATCATTATAATTTTCAGGCATGTTTACTTTTTCAGTGATCTCATCAAACACTATGTATTGTTTGTTTTCGTTTCCTATTTTTTTGTCCTGCATTCGATCCTTATACAAGAAATTTTCATTGAATATGACATCTGTCCTCCTAATGATTTTATGATTTTCATAATCATACAAGCAATAACAAAAATCAATAACACCATATCCAATAAAGGTACATTTCTTTGATTTTGCCTCAATCTTTGTTCTACTTTCTTTATTGATGTGGACAAAGGCTTCACAATCAAAAGTCTTTAAAATGAGTAGTTTACCTTTCTACCTATCCATCCCTCCTCCAGAATACCACCATCCAAGGAATTTAAAGGCCCTATGTTTATTAGATAGACAATAGTATATACAACATCTTCCCAAAATTTTAAGGAAAATCTTGTATGAAATCTCATGCAGCTTGCACGCTCCATGATTGTCATGATCATCCTTTATGACAAACCATTTTCCGATGGTGTTCCCGGAAGTGTCTTCTCTCTGATAATTCCATGCTCTGAATAGTAGTTATCAAACTCTTGCTACAATATTCATCTCCATTATATGATCAAAGACACTTGAGATTCTCTCATGTTTGATTCTCAATGAAATATTTCTATTTCTTGAAAGTATCAAATACACCAAATTTATTTCAAATACAATAAATCTAGGTTTTTCTAGTTACATCATCAATAAAAGTAACATAATAGTGAGAGCCACTGAGAGATGATATGTGAGTAGGCCCCCACACATCCGTATGCACAAACTCAAATTTTTATCTCTTCTTTTCTTTCCCAACTCTGATAAGTCTAACTCTCTTACACTTTACAGAAACACAATTCTCGCAGAAATCCAAATCAACATGCTTAAAACTTGACAACACATTTCTTGAGCGAGGAATTTGCATTCCCTTCTTACTCATGTGGCCCAAGCCTATAATGCAATAATGCCATATCTACTCCAGTGGAGGTTAAATCCTTAACAAATTTAGAAATGATATTGCATAAATACAATGTACCAACTTTTTCTCCTTTTGCTATTGCTAGGGCTCCTTTAGTGACCTTCCAGGTTTTTCTGTAAAAGTAGTTACATAACCTTCACCTCCCAACTGCCCTGTTGAAATTAGATTTTTCTTTAGATATCGAACATGCCTTACCTCCTTCAATAACCATTTGTTTCCATTCTATTGGTTTATAAAAACCTTACTCATTCCAATGATTTTATAGGGTTTATCATCACCCAGACGAACCTCTCCAAAATATCCTTGAACATAGTCATGAAAATGGTTCTTATCAAGTGTGGCATGGAATGAAGCCCCTGAATCTACCATGCACACATCAATATAATATTCTCTAATGAAAGAATCAAAGAATCTTTCAACACATCACTTGTCGCATTCGCTTCATGATTATTCTCTTACTGACCATCTCCTTCTTTTCTGTTCTGAGATTTGTATTCTTTCTTTAGTGTCCTCTGTTCCCACATTTCCAGCACACTACCCTTGATCTAGATTTATATCTGTGTTTTCTTGACTTACTATGATTTTGTGAGCTCCTTCCTCTTTCGATTTTTCTTCTCGTAGCCTTTTTAGTCAAAGCATTACCTAATGTCTCGCTGGATATTTTTCATCGCATTTCCTCTTTAACGATGCCACCAACAACATCATTAAACTTTAAAGTACTAGTTCGAGAGACATAGTTACTAATAGTCATAACTAGGTCATTCCAACTTTCTAGCAATGAGGACAAATATAACAGAGCCCTAAATTCATCATCAAAATTTACCCCTACATAACTTAACTTACTGATAACCATGTTAAATTCATATAAATAATCAACAATAGATCCACCTTCTCACATCTTCATATAAAATAGACGCTTTATAAGAAATACTTTATTTGAGGTCGATGGTTTTTCATATAGTTTAGCCAACGATGTCATTAAACCTTTTGCTATTGTTTCCTTTAAAATGTTGAATTCCACTGACGCTTCCAGACACAATTGTATTGTTCCCAGTGCCTTTTTGTCGAGAATCTCCCATTATTTGTCCATCAGACTCGTTGACTTCTTTAATTTTCTTCTCAATAGTAGCTAGAATATTTTTGATACACATAATATTCCATTTGCATATTCCATAGTTGGTAGTTTTGATCGTTAAACCTATCATCTTCTGCCATTGATCCCACTCAAACTAAGAACCCTTCTTTTCCACAAGTTTATTAGCCAAATAAACCTTTGACTCTGATACCGCTTCTTAGAAATTCATTAACTAAACAATGAAATACGTAAAATATTCCAGAAACACATATACATAAATGCATAAAACAAGAGAGACACAGATATACGTGGTTCACCCAATTTTGGCTACGACCACGAAGAAACATCCAGTCCTTCTTTTTATATTAACCAGCAAAATGAAAATATAAACCTATAACAGATCCGCTATAACTTCCTCTTCATTCTCACACAACCTCCTCTCTCACTCTCACTCATAGTAATAATGCACAACCATAATACGATTCCCTAATATAAATCGAGGGTTTCCTTATAGGAAATAAACCATAAATTAACATAACTTCTACCATCAGATCATCTGCCTAATGAACGACCCATATTGACAATGAATTTTAATATTGTACAAGGAAAATTTTCATCTATTTTTAGCTTAAGAGGCACTTCCCTCGAACCCTCACCAAAGTGGGGAGCTCATAAAATCATTGTTTACCCCCCCAGACCCCCCTTATAGAAATTAAATGGGTAGAATTTCTACCCTGTTAGGAACAGGGATCCAACGTGGCTGAAACAAAAAAAAAAACTCTAAACAATCAAGAAGATAATTAGCCTCCACACCCAACATATGAACCCAAGGGAATAATATTAAGACCAAGGGGCAAATATTATATACCCAAGGTATATAAACCCTAAGATGAATATTGTAAACACTAAAATAAATATGATTGACCATAGTTGACCATAGTTGATTTTCATATTCAGATAGTCTTTCAAAATGCAATGTTGGATCATGGTTGACTAAGCTTAATCCTGGTTGATTTTCATATCAATACAACCTTTGTTAAAACACGATGTTCAACCATGTTTGATCATGATTTATCATGGATAATCGTGTTTGATTTTATAAAAAATGGTTGAAAATGGTTTACCAAGGCTAACCATTATTTCCCATGATTGATCATGGATGGCCTTGATTACTGTGATAATCCGAAGTTGGACCATGGTTGAGAGAATGATTGATTTTCATATTAAGACAATCATTGTCACAATGCAATGCAGGAGCATGGTTGACCACGATGAAGCATGGTTGACCATGATTGACCATGATCAATATTATAAACCCCAAGGATTGATACTAAAACCCCAAGGGATTATAAACCTAAGGGAATATTATTAAATCCTAGGAATATGAGCCCTTAGGTTAATAAACCCAAGGGATAAAAATTTATAAACCCAAGGTATATAACTGCTAAGATAGATATTATAAACCCTAAAATAAACATGGTTTACTATTGTTGGCTATGATTGACCATGGTTGACAATGATTGATATTATAAACCAAAGGGAATAATAAACTCAAGGGATTGATATTATAAACCCAAGGGAATATTAAACCCAAGGGATTAATGCTAAAACCATGAGGGATAATGAACCCAAAGGAATAATACTAAATCCAAGGTAGTAATAATATAAACCCAAGGTATACAATTCTTAAGATAAATGTGATAAAAACTAAAATAAAAATGGTTGAGCATGGTTGATTTTCATAGTGAGACAAACCTTGTCACAATGTGATGTTGGGCGATAGTTGACCACACTTAACCATGGTTGATTTTCATATCAAGACATTATTTGTGACTAATAATATAAACCCAAGGTATATAAATCTTAAGATAAATGTTATAAAAACTAAAATAAAAATGGTTGAGCATGGTTGATTTTCATATTGAGATAAACCTTGCACAATGTGATGTTGGACCATGGTTGACCACGCTTAACCATGGTTGATTTTCATATCAATACATTATTTGTAACAATGTGATGTTGGACCATGGTTGACCATGATTAACCATGGATGACCATGTTTGATTTTATAAAACATCATTGAAATGGTTGACCATGATTATCATATTGAGACAATCTTTGTCATAATGCGATGTTGGAACATTGTTGAGACAATAGTTGATTTTCGTATTGAGACGATCCTTGTCTCAATGTGTCATTAGACAATGGTTGACCATCATTAACCATTGTTAACCGTGATTGATTTCATAAAATATGATTGACAATAGTTGACCATGATTGATTTCATAAAATATGGTTCACGATGTTTAACCATGGTTGATGATGATTGCCCATGTTTGACATTCATATCCATAAAATATTTGTCACAATGTGATGATTGACCATGGATGACCATGATTAACCATGGTTGACGATGCTTGACTAAGGATCTCTATGAGTGAACAATGTTGACTATCATTGAGCATGGTAAACATACAGTTGATTAACATTGACCATGTTTGACTATTTATAGATTGACTGCAAAGGTTATGTTTAATTGTAAGCATGTTAAACATATTTAATATCAATTATCATTGTTCAACATGATCTTCATGTTCACTATATTTCACAAAATTGATTGAAGATTGATCATGATTATAATATGTTAGTGCTTAAATTAACATATTATTTATGTGAAAAATTATAAATCAATGTAACAATCTCTAATAATAATGCATTATTAATCTTAATAATGTAATAATGTACTATTAATATTAGTAATTATATTAATGTATTAATAACATTTATTATTATTATTAAATAATCTATCTTAACTTACTATTAAAAATTATAATAAGTATCCCGGATGCGGGTCAATAGTCAGTTCAAGGGTACGAAGGTGGCGTGGAGGGTGCGCGAGTGGCCACTCACAATCGCCACATGTATCTGCAGGAGGACGGAGACATGGTTTCACACAATTGCAGCATTAACGCTGCCCTCCCTTGAACCCGATTTATCTGAGATGGTGCCTGGTCTGGTCCTCATTCCTATTTCTCCTCCGCACGCTTTCAAGTTCAACGAGGTGGCAGCTCCTTGCTATTCCTCAAGCGCCAACTCCATCCCCTGCTTCCCTTCGGCTCTAGTTCATGGTGTTGACAGTTATCAGCGCACTCAGTCTTCATTACATTCGAGGTGCCTACCCCTCAGTCGTCTCCTTGTCATTCCCTCTCTGTTTTTCAGTCTTGCTCTTCACAAAATGCCAAGAGAACGACCCAAAATGGGGTGCAGACAGGGCAGTTCTCGAGGCCGAGCCTCCCACTGGCCTTCCTCTACCACATCGGACTCCTCATCTGACGCTTCGAAGCTCTACTACAACAGATATCCTGCCACAAGAAGTGGCAGGGCCAGGGGTAGAGGGCAAGTCATAGAAGAAGAATGTTAACATCATTCTCACTTGCATACAACCCGATTCCGCATTCCCTGCTCCCTTGGAAACTCATCCTTCATCATTTCAGCTACAGTTGAGGTGTGTGAGGACACTGTGGATTCTGGGGAGGTTAATCTTGAGGTTCCTCTAGAACTTTGGAGGGCAGACCATAACATCTCCCAGCGACGAGATTTAGGTGGCTTGCCAACTCTGAATTCAAATGCAAATGCTGACCCAAACGCACCAGTGGGAGGTGACCCTTCTAGTTCTGCGGCTCATCCTTATGAATTCAAAGATACAGACCAATTTGGGTGCAAAATTATAGAAGAACATCCATCAACCTCGGATGAAGATTGAACGAGTCTGCGCCTTTGGTTTTTGGTCAATTGCTGAAGATAGAAGCTCAAACCCCTCTCGATACATAGTTTTTCATGCTTGTAAGCTCGCTGAATTAGCTTTTTGTCATCTGTATATGTCGGTCTCCACTATGAGGGCGGCATTCTCTTATATGTTGGTGTCTGTATATGTTTATGTTTATGTTGGAATCTGTCCAAGCGCTAGCTGTTTACAAGTCAGTCCTGGTCACTGTGAGGGTCAATTTTTGGTCACTGTATGGGTTAGTTTTGGTCACTGTCATGTTTCAGAATTTAATGTTTTCAGATACTACAAATCCTGATGTAACTCAATACACAGGTTCTCTAGTAAGTATGTCAAGTGTTTTTTGTAAGAATGCCAACTCCATGGCTAGAACTCTCGAGGTATCTGCCTCTCTGTAATGACATTTTCGTATCAATATAGAAGTAGGCCAATTTAGAAAAAAAATATATATATATTTTTTTTATCATAAGTAATACTCTAAAAACCTTAATAATAAACCATACTTATATATATTCAAGTTATGAAATACCATTTTTTTGGGTGGTGCAATTATCTTAATTTTTAAAATTTTAAATATTTTTATTATTTTAGAGAGCTATTTAATTTTTTATTAATTTTTTTGTTTTTTTTATTTTATAATTGATTTAATTAGTTACAATTTATGTGGTATTATCATGGTTTGAATTTATTACAAAATTTATTACAATTCATGAATGAAATTTACTTCAAAATAGTTTACTTTTAATTAAAGAATTACAAAGAAAATGGATAAATTAATTAAATAGTTTGATGTTTTTGTCAACCTTATCTCACTACTTTTATTTTATTTAAATTTAACTAATTTTAATATATTTTACCAAATAATCTATTAATATAACTTTATAATTTAAATATAACATTTTTTTTAACATTGATAAGCATTATAATTATTAGAAACATTATAATTATATTTATTATTGTATGTATTTTAACATATCACTTTCTTTAAATATCTAAATATACAATGAAGCCAAATTTAAAATGATGAAAATATTTCATTTATATTCAAAATACCAGATATGAAGAACAACATTTTTAACACCTCTGTAACACAATAACCATGGAATTAATTAAGAAACGAGACACAAAGGGTTTCTCTGGTACAATAAATGTCACTAATTGAAAGTTGGTTTTTCATGATATGAAGTGTGAGAATTTGAAAACAGGTCAAAACACAATAAATAATGCAAGAACTATAAGACACATATGTTCACTTCCTTACATGTTTGAAGTTTTAGATTTGGCATTGCTCAAGAAAGTTAATTACTTCCATTTTGTGTGAGTGAGATTCTCATTCTAGCCACAAATAATTTTCTATTGGCAAAATAGAAAGTCTTTTAACATCTTGGCCGTAAAAATGTTATTTAAATGTTTTAAATACATACGGAAGGAAAAAAATTAATTTAAATGTTTTAAGCCCATCTTTCGATGGATTTTCGCTCTCGTAAGAAAATCAATAATCATTTTCAATCAGAAAATGCACATTTGCTATAAAACCAAAATTATTTTAACTTAAAACAGGGAATTTATGTGATCTGAGTTTCTCCTACTTATAATTGGTTAATTAACTTTAATAAATTTATGACTAGTATCATCATTTACATCAGTGCCCATAAAGTGTTTAGCTCTGGTTTTTCTTCTTAGAATCTTTTATTATTATTATTAGTATCATCATTTCCATTAATGTCCATGAAGTGTTAAGATCTTGTTTTTCTTCTTAGAATCTTTACTCAATTTCTTGTTGAAAATAATTGTTGTCTAATCAACCTTCAGTTATATATGGAATCATTGTAACAGACAACCCAACTAACTTATTTCACCATTGTTTCTCAATTGCATTAGCTGCTTCTTATTATTATTCAATAAAATAATTCCTATTAAGATCTAGCCATATAGCCAAGTTCAATAATTGGAATCAAATTCTGCATAAGGTACCATCAAAAAATATAATTTAGGCTATAAGAATTGAAGCTACATAAATTGGGTTGGGTTTCTATTTAATATATAATTTTGTATTTACACATTAAAAATATTTACTATATGTTCATCATGTTTTGAATAGACCTCATCAAGTTTTTTCTTAGACACTCCTTAACGTGAATGTACTAGTTCAATTCTCTTCCAATGGAATTCATATATTAGACATGATAAAATACCAAAATTAGAAAAAAAATCTTTAATATATAAATTTTAATATATATCAAAATTATTTTGATATATTGATATATATAAAATAAATTAAATTAAAAATTATATTTTCAACCTTCCTTTTATCATCGGAAAGGAATTTTAAAGTTAATATTCATATCTTATTGATGTTCCATATACAAATAATTTTAAAAATAATATTCGTATATTCCAAAGAATTTTTAAAGTTAATATTCATATTTTATTGATGTTACATATACTTTTCAGAGTCAGTAATAAATGACTTTTCTTAGTTTTTTCTTTGAAGACCGTATTTATTAATTTTCAAATTTCATTGTAGAACTTTAATCCTCTGAACATACAACATTGAGAGGAAAAAATACTTCTTCTGCCATGTTAATGCCTATGTCTCAGCCAAAGCTTAGCATTGCTTCATGAAGGATTTGTACTCCTGATGTTGAACTAAACTAAGCTGCGTGGTGAAGTCAAGTTGCGCCCCTCCACTATGAAACTCCTACAATTGGGCTCATCACTACATGATATTATTGCACCCCTTCTCTCTAAAACTACCATGATCAGAGTCCATCTCTTCATGCATGGCTTGAACCCACTTCCCCCTGGTCTCTACCTACATTGCTTCTTCATATCTTTTCGGTTCGCTAGAATCAATCAACAATACATAATATAATGAAGGAGAGTATCGTTCAGGGGGTATACTTATCTTGGTAGATATTCTAACACGAATTTTAGGTGTTTGAGGTGCTTGTTGTTGTTTTGGTTGATCTTGTTGTTGTGGCTAATGATCATTATAATTTTGAGGCAACTTTATTTTTTCTGTGATCTTATCAAACACTGTGTATTGTTTGTTTTCCTTTTCCTATTTATTTTCGTGCATTCGATCTTTATACAAGACATTTTCATTGAATATGACATCATCTCTTCTCCTAATGATTTTATGATTTTCATAACCATATAAGCGATAACCAAAATCATTAACACCATATCCAATAAAGGTACATTTCTTTGATTTTTCTTCAAGCTTTTATCTATTTTCTTTATTGATGTGGGCAAAGGATTCACAATCAAAAGTCTTTAATAATGAGTAGTTTACCTTTTTACCTATCCATGCCTCCTCTAAAATACCACCATCAAAGGAACTTGAAGGAGATATGTTTATTAGATAAACAATAATATCTACAACATATGCCCAAAATTTTAAAGGAAATATTGCATGCAATATCATGCACCTTCTTGTGGTGTTCCTGGAATTGTCTCCTCTTTGAGAATTCCATGCTTTGAATAGTAGTATCAAAATCTCTACTACAATATTCACCTCCATTTTCTAATCAAAGAGACTTCAAATTATTTCCTGTCTCATTTTCAACCAAATATTGCCATTTCTTGAAATTATCAAATACATCATATTTATTTCGAATACAAATAAATCCATGTTTCTAGTTGCATCATCAATAAAAGTAACATAATAGTGAGAGCCACTGAGAGATGATATCTGAGCATGCCCCCATACATCTGTATGCACAAGCTCTAATTTTTATCTCTTCTTTTCTTTCCCAACTCTGATAAGTTTGACTCTCTTCCGCTTTCCATAAACAAAATTCTCACAGAAATCCAAATCAACATGCTTCAAACTGCGCAACAAATTTCTTGAGTGAAGAATATGCATCTCCTTCTCACTCATCTACCCGAGCCTATAATTCCACAATGTCATATCTACTCCAATGGAGTTTAAAGCCTTAAAATTTTTAGAAATGATATTGCATAAATACAATGTACCAATGTTTTCTCCTTTTGCTATTGCTAGGGCTCATTTAGTGACCTTCCAGGTTTTGTCTGTAAAAGTAGTTACATAACCTTCACCCCCCAACTACCCTATTGAAATTATATTTTTATTGATATCTAAAACATGCCTTACCTCCTTCAATACCATTGGTTTCCATTCTATTGCTTAATAAAAACCTTAAAAATTCCAATTATTTTACATCGTTTATCATCATCGAGACGAACCTCTCCAAAATATCCTCGAACATAGTCATCAAACTGTTTCCTATCACGTGTGACATAGAATGAGGCTCTTGAATCTACCATCCAGGAATTAATAATATTCTCTAATGAAAGAATCAAAGCATATTTCAACAAATTACTTGCACAATAGCTTCAAGATTATACTCTTACTGCCAATCTCCTTCTTTTCCCTTCTAAGATATTCATTCTTTCTTCAGGCGTCCTTTCTTCCAACATTTCCAACATTCTATCGTTGATGTAGATTTGTATTTTCCTTTTCCTGACTTACTACGATTTCATGAGCTCCTTCCTCTTTCCATTTTTCTTCCCGTAGTGTCTGAAGTGAAAGCATTACCTGATGTCTCACTGTAGCTTTTTCGTCACATTTCCTTGCTAAGGATGGCACCAATGACATCATTAAACTTAAAAGTACTATATTGAGAGACAGAGTTATTAATAGCCATAACTAGGTAATTCCAAATTTCTCGCAATGAGCACAAAAATAATAAAGCCCTATATTCGTCATCAAAATTTACCTCTAGTTAACTTAGCTGGCTCATAACTAGGTTAGATTCATATAAATGATCAACAACAGATCCACCTTCTGACATCTTCATATTAAATGGACACTTTATAAGAAATACCTTATTTGAGGCTGGGGGTTTTTCATAGAGTTTGGCTGATGTTGTCATTAAACCTTTTATTGTTGTTTCCTTTGAAATGTTGAATTCCACCAACACTGTTATACAGAACTATATTATTCGTGGTGCCTTTATGTCGAGAATCTCCCATTCTACATCCATCATAATCATTGCCTTCTTTGATTTTCTACTCAATAGTAGGTACATATCTTTCTGATACACATTATTTTCCATTTTCATCTTCCATAGTTGGTAGTTTTGGCCATTAAACCTATCACCTTCTTCCATTTCTCCCACTTGAACCAGGGAACCCTTCTCTGTTGTGAGTTTATTAACTAAATAAACCTTGCACTCCGATACCAGTTCTTAGAAATTCATTAACAGAACAATGAAATACATAAAATATTTAGGGAATGCATATACATAAACGCATAAAACAAGAGAGAAAAAGTTATACATGGTTCACCCAATTTGGGCTATGACCATTGAGAAATATCCATTCCTTCAATTTATATTATCCAACAAAATGATGAGATACAACCTACAACAGATCTATTATAATTCCCTCTTCATTCTCACACAACCTCCTCTCTCACTCTCGCTCAAAGTAATATTTCACAACCACGATACAATTCCCTCATATAAACTGAGGATTGCCTTCTACGGAAGAAACCATAAATAAATATAACTTCTACCATCACATCATACACCTAATGAATGAACCATATTGACTATAAAATTACAATATTTTAAAAGGAAAATTTTCATCTATTTTTACCTTCTGGGGTGTTTCCTTTGAATCCTCGCCAAGGTGGGGGGCTCATAAAATCATTGTTCCCACCCCAGACCCCACTTACAAAAAATAAATGGGTGGCATTTCGTCCACATTAGGAACATAGGTCCAACACGATTGAAACAAAAAACCTCTGACCAGTTAGTAAGATAATTAGCATCCACACCCAACATATGAACCCAAGGGAATAATATTAAAACCAGGGGACAAATATTATATATCGAAGGTATATAAATTGTAAGATGAATATTATAAACACTAAAATAAACATGATTGACCATGGTTGACCATAGTTGATTTTCATATTGAGACAATCATTTTCAAAATGCAAATATTGGACCATGATTGACTCAGCTTAATTGTGGTTGATTTTCATATCAAGACAAACCTTTTTACAACACAATGTCCGACCACGGTTGATCATGATTTACCATGGATGATTGTGTGTTATTTTATAAAATATGGTTGAAAATGGTTTACCAAGGTTGATAGTGATTGCCCATGATTGATCATGGATGACCGTGATTATCATACTGAAAAAATATGTCATAATGGGACATTAGACCATGGTTGAGACAATTATTTATTTTCATGTTGAGAAAATCTTTGTCACAATGTGATAATCGACCATGGATTACCATGATTAACCATGGTTGACCATGATTGATTTTATAAAATATGGTTGACGACGGTTGACAATGATTGAATTTATAAAACATGGTTGACCACGGTTGACCATGATCGATATTATAAACCCCAGGGATTAATACTAAGAACCCAAGGGATTATAACCCTAAGGGAATAATATTAAACCCTAAGAATATGAAACCTTAGATTAATAAACCCAAGGGATAAAAATTTATAAACCCAAGGTATATAACACTAATGTAAATATTATAAACCCTAAAATAAACATGGTTTACCATCGTTGCCTATGATTGACCATTGTTGACAATGATTGACATTATAAACCAAAGGGAATAATAATCCCAAGGGATTGATACTATAAACCCAAAGGAATATTAAACCCAAGGGATTAACACTAAAGCCCTGAGGGATAATGAACTCAAAGGAATAATACTAAATCCAAGGGACTAATAATATAAACCTTAAGATAAATGTTATAAACACTAAAATAAAAATAGTTGAGGATGGTTAATTTCCATACCGAGACAAACATTGTCATAATGTAATGTTTGACCATGGTTGACCATGCTTAAGCATTGTTGATTTTCATATCAAGACATTCTTTGTGACAATGCGATGATTGACCATGGTTGACTGTGATTGACCATTGATGGCCGTGTTTGATTTTATAAAACATGGTTGAACATGGTTGACCATGATTATCATATTGAGACAATCTTTGTCATAATACGATGTTGGAACACGGTTGAGACAATGATTGATTTCATGTTGAGACGATCTTTGTCACAAGGTGTCATGGGACAAGGGTCGACCATCATTAACCATGGTTGACCATGATTGATTTTATAAAATATGATTGGCAATGGTTGATATTTTTCACAATATGGCGATCGACCATGGATGACCATGATTAACCATTGTTGACCATGTTTGACTAAGGATGACTATGAATGAACAATGTTAACTATCATTGAGTATGGTCAACATACAGTAGATTAACATTGACCATAGTTGATTATTTATACATTGGCTACAAAGGTTGACTACAAGGGTTAAATATCTTTCTCTATGTCATCATGATGACTCTAGATATGTGTCTATGCTTAATTGTAAGCATGTTAAGCATAATGCCTATCAATTATCATGGTTAAACATGATCTTCATGTTCACTATGTTTGACCAAATTGATCAAGAAGATTGATCATAATTATAACATGTTAGTGGTTAAATTAACATATTATTAATATGAAAAATTATAAATAAATGCAATAATCTCTAGTTATAATGTACTATTAATATTAGTAATTATATTAATGTATTAATAACATTTATTATTATTATTAAATCATATATTCTAACTTAGTATTAACCATTCTAATAAATAAAACCCAAAAACCTTAATAATAAACCATAAATATATATATTAAAGTTATGAAATACCTTTTTCCAAGTGATGTAGTTATCTTTAATTTTTTAAAATTTTAAATAGTTTTATTATTTAATATGGCTATTTTTAATTTTTTATTAATTTTGAGTTGTTTTTATTTTATAATTAATTTAATTATTTATAATCTAAGTGGTTATTTTTATTAATTTTATATAATTATTTTTAACTTTGAAGTTATTGTAAATACATGTTTTATATATATATTTTTTTAATTATGTCTAATTTTTATTGTCACTTACTTCATTGCATTAAAATGTATCATGCTTTTGAATTTATTACAATATTGAATGAAATTTACTTCAAAATATCATGTTTTTGAATAATTACAAAGAAAATGAATAAATTGATTAAATAGTTAATTTTTTTTATCAACTTATATAAGTTACTTTTATTTGATTTAAATTTAACTAATTTTAATATATTTTACCAATTCATCTATTAACATTACTGAGAAAATTTTAGGGAGTACAATTTAGGTGTTGACATGATGGAGGAACGATGGGGCTGGGGTTAGGGTTCCTAGACAGTTTTCAGCCACAGAGTACAGATTATTCAGTCCTCATCCACTGACTGCCCTTGTAAGTTGTTAGCTTCCCTAACATTGATTGCCCCCATAATTTGTTACCTTCCTTGCCACTTCCCACTCACCTTAACCTCAGCTATTACCAGTTTGGTGTTTTTCCTGGGTGATTTGAACCTTATCACACACTTCACGTCTCCCTGTTTTTGCATCAAATCTATAAGCAACTATCAGACGATGGTTTCAACAATTATGGACGATCTCGTAGACTATTCTATGGACCCTTTGGAAGGAGCACCCATTTGGACAGAAACCAGGACGACACTGGAGGGTTTCTACACTTTCGACAATGAGCTCTCTGAAGAAATAGGTGCCCTACCCTCCATCACTAGCTCACGCATCATGTCGATCTCATTGTCTGAAGACGCCACTACAAACCTTGACTATATCTCTTAGCTTCTCTCACCGAATTCCTTGGCCTTTGCTGAGCCTCAGAATTTCTAGGGTGAACAAACCCTTAGAGTTGTCTAAGGTTTGAATCCTTCCTTGTCTTGCACCTACAAACCCTCGACATACCACCTTTCGTCATCCACCACATCTACCATACTTTCCTCGGTGGCTCCTCTGCAAGGTAACTACATAGGAATCGGCTCCATCCTAGGTTTCTTTACTTCCATCCCGACAGCGGCAGCTAGAGTTTCAACTACACCGATGACTACAAAGACTTTTGAGGTACCTGAAGTCTCGACTACTAGGTTCAGTGGGGGGTGTAAGAGAAAACGAAGCCTAAAGCTCCAAAATTGTGAAGTTTTCCTCAAACTCACAGAGGATACACAATCAATAGAGATAATGGAATCTGCCGAGAAAGTTCTTATTGGTCGGATTCGAGGTAGACACTTTAGTGTGGAGTGGCTTCAGAAATGGATGTTGGAGGTATGGGGCCATCATCTAAAGGACCCCCTAGGGTTCAGACTTTTGTTAAAAGTTGGTTTGCGCTACGATTCAGTTGTCTGGCTCACACCAACTTGGTACTGTCAACTCTTTGGCACATCAACCAAGCCCCTATACTTCTTAAGCAGTGGGCACCAATGTTCGATGCTAAACAAGAAAGGGTGGATGTGGGACCTACTTGGGTTGGTCTCGCGGAGCTTCCATTTCACTTCTGGATGGAGTAAATCTTCAAGTGAATTGGGAATGCAATTGGTAACTATCTCACTTTTGATGCCTCCTTTCAGACTTCAGGGCATAAGGTCTATGCCAGTATTCTGGTTCACATGGACCTCTTTGATGGACTACTAGAACATATCAATATTCAATGGAGGAATACAACAAGGCGACAAATTTTGGACTACGAGGGTGTCCCATTCAGGTGTAGGAGATGCCACAGAGTGGGGCACCTATACACAGATTGTCCCCTTAATGAAGGATCATTCAGGAAGTTTTCGAGACACGAGCCACTGACTTGAAAGGCATCTGAATAGGGCAAACAACCTTAGAATTTGAAGGAACAGCCTCGACATACAACATCCCTTGAAAGGAGGACTAAAGCACAGTCAACTCAAGTGGATTCAACTTCAACTCCTGCAAAGTCTACATAGAAGAAGCGAGGAAGGCCTCCCCTTCGTCCTCCTCCCCCACCTCCTGATCATGCCATGTCGGCCTTCAAAGACTCCAACACCTTGGGTATGATAATCCGTCTCCCTTATTCCTCTCTATGTTGCTCATATATTCATGATTTCTTGTCATCTAGTATATGGCTTTGGGTATGGGTTCGGCATCTTTCTCTATTGCCTTTACTCAGATCAGTTGTGACATTGCCCCCTCTCAATCGATCATTACCCCCACTCCTCCCTCTCTGTCCATTCCCGCCCCTCCTCCACATACATCCTCCTTTTCTACCCCTCTAGTGCCAAGGTATATGACATGTTCGAAAGCCAAGAGACAAGTTGTGGATCATGTTGGCCTCGAAATTATCACCACCCCGCCCCACCCGCACAAACTCCATCGAGGTTGACCTTCCTCTATCACTAAAGCACAATCACAAGCAGGAGACGATATCGCATCAGGTAAATAGTCCACTATTCTTGGGGTCCTTAGAGCTATAGAAACCCCCTCAGAACCCCCTCCACGAAGATTTTCTCTTTCAATTGTCCAGGGCTTGCTAGGCCAGACAAAAAACTAGCACTACGCCGGATAGTTCAATGTGACCCGCTTGACATCAATTTTTTACAAGAGACTCTTGGCCTTGCTGTTGACATTTATCGATGCCTTGAGCATATGTCACTAGGGTCAAAATCCACTGGCGTAGATGCGCATGGAAGATCTAGGGGCATATCCTTGGGATATAATGCCGATCCATTAAACTGCTCAAGTGTTGGGGAGGGGCCGAACATATTGGAGCTGATATTTTTTCTGCAGATCTAGGCATGAATTTTAGAATATTTAACATATAAGGGCTATGCCAAAATAGACCGGAATTTCGGGAAAACCTCTTGGGGTCGGATACATTCTCTGTTGATCATCCGATTCTTGGTGGAGAATTAAAGCTCTCCATTGGTCACTTGGAGACATGGGGCCATCATGCATAGAGATATTTACTCTCGGACTACTTCTCTACCATCCTGGATCATCACCAGCTGATAGACATCCCCTCAGTCAAGATTCAAGCCACCTGGAAAAATAATCATACAGGGGATGATGGTCTAGCTCACAAATTGGACCGATTCTTAGTTAAAGAGAGTATAATTGACTTGGGGTTTTGCATTAGACAATGGGTCGGAATTGGGGGGATCTCTAAACACCTCCCTATATATATATATATATATATAAATTGATGAAGGGCGAGCAAAACCCAAAGGGCCATATAAATTATGTTCAACTTGGCTCAAGGAAGCCCCTTATGTCAGCATGGTTATAGACTTCGCGAAAGCAAACCCACCTAGGGCAGGGGGAAATTTCACAAATGGCTTTATACAAAACCTCAAAATGTTGAACAAAATGTCCAAGTAGTGGGCACATAATAAGAGGACATAGGATGATCTCTCTCTGAGACAAATTGAATTCGAACTATCGAAATTGAAAAATGAACATGGTGGACTGTTCATTACAGCTGAACGTAAGGACAGGATTACAACACTTTACTCTGCAAGAGGGAAAATCCTTAAAGACCATGAAGAAGTATAAAGGCTAAGAAGCAGAGCAATTTGGATGTAGGAAGGGGATGCTAACACAAAATTATATCATAATTTCGCCAATGGTAGAAAGGCGATTAACACTATCTAGCATCTCCAGAATGATGAAGGAGAAACTGCAAACACATTTATGCATTTAGTCTCTCTTGCTACCTCTCATTTTAAAAGTGTGTATAGTGCCCGTCGGGAAGCAAATCTGGCGAATATCATTAGGGTAGCTAAACTCTTCCCATATTTTGTGGAGAAAGAAGAGGAAAGAGAACTAATAAAGGAAGTCACCCTAGAAGAACTGGAGGCCACATTGAAATGGTTCAAGAAAGACAAAAGCTCTGGGCCAGATGGCTGAACCATTGAGTTTTATCTGGCTTTCTTTGATGTCATTGGTACGGTTCTACTGCATGTTATTGAGGACTCCAAAATAAGTGGTCTTGTTGAGGCATCCATCACATCTACCTTTATTGCACTTATCCCTAAAGCTGATAATCTATCCTCCTTTGATGAGTATCGCCCTATCTCTCTCTTATTGCTAAAATCATAACAAATCGGATGAGACCCATTCTCTCAAAACACATCTCCTTAGAACAATTTTCCTTCCTACAAGACAGACAGATCTATGAGGCTGTCGGCACTGCTTAGGAAGTACTGCACATTCTTCATACCAGGAAATGCAAAGGTATGATTATGAAAGTAGATTTATCTAAAGCCTTTGACAGAGTAAATTGGTTATACATCAGAATCCTTTTAACCCATCTGGGGTTTCCCTTCACTTACATAAAATGGATTATGATTTGTATCACTAACATTCCTTACAGCGTCCTGGTCAATGGAAGTGCATCCCCTTTCTTTCTCTCGGAAAGAGGACTAAGGTAGGGCTGTCCACTTTCACCATTAGTTTCCCTCCTTGTCATGGAGGGGCTCAACAGGATGATAAAGGATGAGCGCAGAAGAGGCAGACTACAAGGCATCAAGATAATTGATGATTGCAGGCTCACACATCTACTTTTTGTGGATGATGTCTTGATCTTCCTAAATGGAAGCATTGGTGATCTGACCAATATCAGATTCATTTTTTCTTTATTTATGTCAGCTATAGGTATGTTATTAAATGAAAATAAATCAACGCTGATAGCGACAACATGCACACAACTTGAAATACAATTTGCACTTCATCGCTTCCGATTCATATAGTTGGGTCTTGCAGAAGGATTAAAATATCTAGGGTACAAGCTAAAGCCCTTGGGTATTAGATTACAGACTAGACCTGGCAAATAGATAAGATGGAGAAAAGAATCAACATATGGTATCTAAAATATCTCTCTCATGCTAGTCGTCTCACTCTGATAAAGAGTGCCTTGGAAGCCACATCGATGTACTGGATGTCCTTGGCTTGGATCCCTAGAGGATCCATACTAGGATTGAATCCCTTTGCTGCAGATTTTTATGGAAGGGAAGCCTACCGGGCAAGATATTTGCTTGGGTCAAATGGGATGCTCTGACTCTACCTAAAAAGTCGGCAAGATGGGGACTTAAAAAACTTCATGATTTCTCCACTACTCTGGCTACAAAGCTCAGGTGGAATCTGATCACAACCGACATCCTTTAGACGAGAGTGACTAAATCAACATACATTGCCCCCCTATAGATCCTAGAATGGATCAGGAGACCTATTAGAAGCACATCTAGGATTTTGACTATATGGAAAGTAGTTATCAAGGCACTAGATCCTATCAGGGCATGACTCTGGAGAAACTACTCAGGACAAAGAGTATGGGTTGGAATTGACTCATGGATCGAGTGCGGGAACACTCACAGACTACCTATGGACCTACTTCAGCGTCTACAAGAACAAAATGTCACTCGCATAACACATATTGCTGATGTAGAAAACTCCACCTTCCTATATTAGGCCTGGAAATCAGCTCATCAACTAAACATTCCCCCACAATGGCACCAACTTTGGGAGGATTACACTCAGGCATTACCTGAAGCTCATATTCGCATATTTGATGGAGATGACGAGATTATTTGGGTACACTCAAAATATGGAAGATTCTCTTCAAAAGATGGATATTTGGTGCTATCTGAGACAAGGGAGCCAGAGATCATAGAAGCATGGTGGAAACATCTCTAGAAGTTGAAGGCTCCCCCTAGAACTAGACTGTTCATGTAGTGCTACCTTTGTAAATGCGATAATGAATGAGTAAAACAGTTATTCCTTGACTATGTGAAAGCCCGTAGGCTATGGGATTTGGTCATCCTAGAGGTCACCCCCCTTGCATTTGGACTGCTGCATCTGTTGTTGAGGCCTGGAATATCTGGTTTACCATTGTTACCTCCCCCAAGCAGCGTAACCTACCCGCTCTGATTTGTTGGAACATTTGGATTGCCCGCAATAAAATTATCTTTCAAAACATACCTCCTTGCTGACCTATCATTGTGGCCAAGGTGCTGGTTGATTATGCTATTATCCCAGATGACCCTCCTCCCCATAGACCCAGAAATATCATCGTGAACACATTGACCACATCATGCCATGGGCATACTTTGACGGTGCTGCGCAAGAGAATGGCTATTGGGGGGGGCATTGTACATATCTCTCACCAACACTCTTTCTCGAGGGGCACAAATAATTTTGCAAAATTATTAGCAGCAAAACATCTTATTCATTTTGCATTGGAGAAAAATTGCAAAGACTTACAATTATTTGGGGATTCCAAAATTGTTTGTGACGGGTTGAATAGGACTGCTAGATGCTCTACTTACTCATTAAGTCATATTTTGGATGAGACTCTGAGACTGATTTCATTATTTGACTCATTTACTTGCAAACATATTTTCAAGGAGCAGAAAGCAGCCGCTCTGACAGGCTTTCCAAAGAAGCTACCCTCCGGGAGCCAAGCATGCGGATGATCTGGAAACTGCTAGTTGGAGTGGGGCATCCTGATGATCCAAGAACTACTCGATGGGGCACACTATCAGTATTACGATCGGCCTTTTATGGAAATTCACGCATAAATATACAGGGCATATGGTTTTTTGATTATGTATATATATATATTATATATATATATATATATATATATTGTCTTTGGAAGATTAGATTTATATATTCATGTGATTATCTTTCAATATATATTGGATTGTTACCTCCCTGCCGTGGAACAAGGTAACGACATTTTGAACAATAGTTTTTTGATGATGACAATCAGGTGAGACATGTTCAACATATGCATATGCATCTACAAAATGTAATTTCTTTCATTAATGAAATTACTATTTTTCCTATGAGAAAAAAAAACATTACTGAAAAAATTAAATATAACATTTCTTTTAACATTGTATAAACATTATTATATTTATGTATTTTAACAAATCACTTTCTTCAAATATCTAAATCCAAAACCAATCCAAATTTAAAATGTGCAAATATTTCATTTATATTCAAAATACCAAATGTGAAGAAAAACATTTTTGACACCTCTGAACACCAGAATTAATTAAGAGACAAGACAAACGGTTTCTCTTGTTTTTCATGATATGAAGTGTGAGAATTTGAAAACAAATCAAAACACAATAAATATTGCAATAACGATCAAACACAGATGTTCACTTCTTTACTTTTCTTGCAAGTTTCAGACTTGGCATTGCTTGCTCAAGAAATTTAATGACGTCCATTTTGTGTAAGTGAGATTCTCATTCTAACCACTAATAATTTTCTATTGTCAAAATAGAAAGTCTTCTAACATCTTGGCAGTAAAAATGTAATTTCGATGTTTTAAACACATACGGGAGGGAAAAAAATGTAATTTAAATGTTTTAAACACATACCGGAGGGAAAAAAAATGTAATTTAAATGTTTTAAACACATACGGAGGAAAAAAATTGTTGTTTAAATGTTTTAAACGCATCTTTCCATGGATTTTCTCTCTCATAAGAAAATCAATAATCATTTTCAATCAGAAAATGCACATTTTCCATCAAAACCAGTATTATTTTAACATAAAACAAAGAATTTATGTGATCTGAATTTCTCCTACTCATAATTGGTTAATTAACTTTCAATAAATTCATAATTAGTTAATTAGCTTTCAATAAATTTATTATTACTATCATCATTTGCATCAGTGTCCCTGAAGTGTTCAGCTCTTGTTTTTCTTCTCAAAATCTTTGCTTGAAAATAATTGTCGTCTCATCAACCTTCAGTACCTTCAGTTATATGTGGAACCATTGTAACACAAAACACAGTTAACTTATTTCACCATTGTTTCTCTATTGCCCGAGCTGCTTCTTATTATTATTCAATAAAATCAATTCCCATTACGATATAGCTGTATAACAAAGCTCAATAATCGGAATCAAATTCTGCACGTACCATCAAAAAAATATAATTTAGGTTATAAGAATTGAAAAAAAAATTGAAAGTACGTAGATTGGGTTGGGTTTCTACTTAATATGTGATTCTGTATTTACACATTAAAAATACTTAGTATATAAATTTCAATATATATCAAAATTATTTTGATATATTGATATATACAAAATAATTTAAATTAAAAAACTATATTTTCAACGTTCCTATTATTCTTGGAAAGGAATTTTAAAGTTAACATTCCTATCTTATTGATGTTCTATATACAAAGAATTTTAAAGATAATATTCATATATTCCGAAGAAATTCAAATGTTCTATATACTTTTCAGAGTCAGTGATAAATGGCTTTTCTTAGTTTTTTTCATTGAAGAAGGTTTTTAATAATTTTCAAATTTCATTGAAGAACTTTAATCCTCTAAACATACATTCAGAGGAAATTGTATGTCTAGTTTACATGGAAAAAAATAATAATATTCGACCATGCTAATGCCTATGACCCAACCAAAGCTTAGCATTTCCTCATGAAGGATCTGATCTGTACGCCGGAAGTCGAACTAACTGAGCCGCGTGATGAAGACAAGTTGCGCCCCTCTGAAACTCCCACCATTGGGCTCATCGCTCCAGGATATTGATATTGTGAATTACAATTATGAGATTACCATAACCACATTACCAGCATCCGGAATGAAGAAGATTAAAGTTCAAACCTCTCCTCTGTCTGAGAATTATTAAGGCGTCGATATACTCATTATATTATATTGTTCCAAAACTGGAAGATTAATTGGGACAATGTAATGTCACTGGAGAGATAAAGATTTAAATATTTATGCGCTGTCTTTTTCCTAGTCTTAGATTAACCAAGCATATTTCCAGAATATCAAATCTCTATAATTGGTTAAAAAGTTAACCTGGGTGGATGATCCAGCTGAGATTGAAATAAGGAGCTTTCAGCTAATTACTTTATGTAAAATTAGTTATTTTTGAATTATTTTATGAGTGATTGATATAAAATTAGTTATTTTTGAATTATTTTATGAGTGATTGATTGGAATTTGATAAAAAAATAGTCAAATTTTAATTTTTGTAGTTTAAACCGACTTGACATTTGAAAAAACGGTTTGAATTATGAAAAATTCATAACTCAAATTTACTGTTCTAACCAATCTCTACATAATTATAGGCAAATTAGATGCAAAAATATAAGAATAAAAACTCCGAGACTTTTAACAAATAGACAGCAGCATTGTCGTAGAGTAGGTTCCGCGGAAAGTTTCGCAGAGATTGCGGAACAGTGCGGACGAGTTGACTGAACAAAGTTGTATGGCACTTTCTCGTTAACATTGAGGGCGGCAAAAGTGGCCTGTTTTTCATTTGATTAGCATAGTTTGCAAAACAAGGGTAATTTTAGGAACTTGTTTTGTTCAATGAAGCGTATTTAAGTGGTTTACGTTGTGATGTTTCCTTGTTCGTATTTTCAGGTCGTGGAATTTTATGGTGTTTCGCGTGTTTTTATGAGGTTGACTCCATTTATAGTGCAGGAACATAATTTAAATAAAATATTGCAGTAACTATCTATTTATGGATTGAGAAAGGCAATCTACATTAAAAAAGTTACCGTATCTTCGAAAATTACACTCGGCAACAAGCCAAATCTATCTTTTATACCTTACCCTCACATTTAACTTTGGGATGCTCCAGAAACGTGAATGTTAACAATGGTTTAAACTCCATGCTTGTGACATTGTGACCAAAGACATTGAATGCCAGCGAATCATAGTGGGTGGCTTCTGTAAATGTCATATTAAACTATTTTTTAATCAGTTTTCGTAGGATTTTTCAACGTATATCGAACAAACAACTGAATCACCTGAAATATTATAATGTTCGCCGCTATACCCTAATGAATTTATTATGACACCGAATTATATTATGGCACATAGTTTCATTTAATTGGCTCATAGACAGACTTTAGACAGACAGAAGTTTCTATGTGATTGGAGTTTTATTGAATTGTTTGAAAATGAAGTAAAAAAAATAAATAATAAAGGCAAAATTTGTTTGTGTCTGTTTAACGTTCATGGTATGACTTCGGTTTTGATTCTTTAAATAATTTCAAAGTTTGTTTTTTTGGTTTCAACCATAGTTACCAAGTTTCGGATTCGAATTGGATACAATACGATAAAAATTCGAATAGAAAATTTTTAATTCGAAAAAAAATTGACACTATACATCTTGAAATTATCATTTAAAAAAATTTCTTGTTATAACGGGATATTTTCAGCCCATTTTTTCTAAATTAATTTTGAATTTTGAATAAAATCCAATAAACTAGAGAATATAATAACCTTACAAATACAATTCACCAAAAAAAACTTCACTTCCCTTCAATACTTCTTTATTTCTAAGTTTAAATCTAAAATATTTTTCTAATTTTAAAACTGATTTATCTAAAATCATTCAATAAATACAAACATTTTTAAAAATATCTGAAATTCCATAAAATCAGTCATTGCAAAATTAACATCTATTACAAATTAACAGTGTAACAGATTTTCTTTTCTTATTTCACTAGTTTTTTAACCCATAAAACAATAATAAAATTAGAAATTATAAACTTTCCTATTTCACTCTGATTTTCCAGTGAACCCCACTACCACTATTTGTTCCACCATTCACATTCTCTCATAATGAATGAATAATTTGCTCCGTCTACTAAACCACCAACCACAGATTTTGACGCGTTTAATTTTTCATTTAACCATCATTAAAAACCGATTACCAACCACTCTGATTTTTCAGTTTCTCCAATTTCTTTTTTTCCGCGGGAACGCCATCCTACCACTATTTGTTTCACCATTCACATTCTCTCCTAATAAATGAATAATCTGCTCCGTCTACTAAACCACCAATCATAAATTTTGAAGTGTTTAATTTTTCATTTAACTATCATTGAAAACCAATCACCAAAATCTGCTCCCTCTACTAAACCACCCATCACAGATTTTGACGCGTTTAATTTTTCATTTAACCATCATTGAAAACCGATCACCCACCACAGACTTTGACTCGTTTAATTTTTCATTTAACCATCCTCGAAAATCGAATAGAAATTCAGCGAATAATACAGTATTCGTATCGAATTGGCGAATTTTCGAATTTTTTTAGCCAGATTCTGGCGAATTTGGTAACTATGGTTTCAACGGTATCCATCTATTTTTTCATTTTGATTTTAAATCATCTTTATATGATTTTTAAATCGGTGTTTTTGGATCATTACCTTTTTATTATGTAAATAAAAATATTGGTTTAACGTTTGTTTGTATAAATATTAGTTGCTTTAACGTTTGTTTTCATGAATATTGGTTTTGATTATTAAATGATTAGTAATCAAAACATACTTCACCAGTGCAAGGATCTGAACACATTGAGGGATCTGTATTGATTTAAAATCTACGGCCATTAGTGTGGTGGTTAAAATAAACCTCAAACATGAAGGCGAACTGTGTTTTTTACTCGCTGGATGTAATAACCAAACAGTTATTTGAATAATTTAAAATTACCATGGTAGGTAAATGTGAAAACAGGAATTATTATCTTATTAATATTGAAATATTATTTATTCAGAATTATGAATTCAATAATAGGGTAGATAACTTTGTGAAGAAAAAGTTATTTTACTTCTTATTCTTTAATTAAAAAAAAAAGAAACAGTTGCCAGGGGCAACCCTAACCACTTTTTCCTTACCTTAGAAGAGGGAAGAGGAAAAAGGCCTGGGCTGTTAGAGAACAGGCAGGAGAAGGAGAAGGGAGAGGGTACTATGTCTGATGGGGATCAGATAGTACCAGCACCATAGTGCATTTTATCGCGCTGCTGCTAGCAGGCGTTATCTTGTGGAAGGCAGTGGCCTGCAAGAGAGCTTGGGGGGGAGCGTCAGGTCTGAATGACTGAGCTCTTGGTTGGGTGGATAACAAGCTGTATATGGGTTTATTCTAGAATCAGGAACAGGCATCAAGTACAAGTTAAGGAGGGCACAGTACAGGTAAGTATGTTAAGGTTACAGTATTAACTAGGAGTTTTAGCTTTTACTGAGAAATTGTTAGTTATCTGTATCATAGAATTTTATTAGTATCTGAGAAAGAGAAAGCTATTATTATAAACCTAAAGGGTTACTACTTACCGTAAGTATGAATACATAAGCAAGATGGAATGAAGTATCTGTTTCTGTTGAAGATTATATTAACTGGTATGAAGTTAACTACTTTTAACAGTGAACAAACTCAGAGAAATATCAGATAGCATATTGCCTGTGTGCAAATAGGAAAAATCACAAGGTATACTCATAGCCGTCATAACCAAAATATTAGATAACGTACTGATGGTAATCAGGTAGAAAAGTCATAAGTTGTATTCATAACTGCTAAATCCATAACTGCACGAGTATAGTTCAACCCAAAATAAAGAAAACACAGTCACTCGAACATGCAAATGAAATATCATAGCAGAAACAATAATTATTACAAGAAATCAGAACCGAGGGTTTAACAGATTCACGCGACCCTTGTGCATACAACCGAAGGCGCATAGGCCTGCTCATATTAACAAGACTTCACTATGAAATGGCCTTAGCAGTGTCGACCGAGACGGAATAACTGTACAAATTTACCAGCAAAATATAATAATTGATAGGAGTGCAGGATTACACCTCTATCCTTTAGTTATATCATTAAACGAAATGAAATTAAAACCTCTGACATAACTTTCATAAAGCCTGTGCAATAATCATAAGCGGTGAAAAATGGCGGAACAGAACACACCAGGATACATATATATTTATAACCAACCGCTCGCCGAATCAAAGGTCAGAGCATACCACTGTAAGTGTAGTCATTTCGACTCACTGTTACATGTTCAGGTCACGGAAACAAACAGAAATACAGAAGTAATAAGGAAAACGAAAACCCTCAGTATTATCACTACCGTCGGCGTATTAAATTTAATATATCTTCAAGTATTCATGTATATAAACGACTGGAATTATGGAAGCACGATTAATCTGTGCGATACTTAACACATATATCAAAAGACATTGAAAGTACAGTAAGATTTCTGCCGAGAGCAAATATACAATAAATAACCAGAGACGTTTGGAACCCTGTAAACCCAGGAAACCATACGAGAAATTCGTGTCATTAATCATTACATTCAGTTGGTAAAACTGTTAAGCAAGTCCATATGATAATGGGCATGCCCAGATCCCTCGACGGGATTTCTATGGGTCAAAATCTACAGTAAACCTAAGTAGCACAATCGCCTAATATAACCAGAGAACTGAAACCCATCAACCAGAAACCAATGCGAAGAGGTCCGTCCCTCGGACTAGCCATAACGGAGCATGTTAAGTCTCCTGGCATGACAAAAATCCATACTCAGACATTGCCGAGGTTAAATAAATTATCAGCCGTGGCTAGAGCCACCTACCTGGTGATTTCCAGACGAATTTTGAACTTTGAAAGCGGCGTCGCCATAAATTCTATGTTCAGAGACCCTGCAACCAAAGATTAATCAACCGGTTAAATCCGCTCACCCATGAATAACAATGAACCAGCATAAGTTAATAAAAAGGGGAAATTTCTGTTTTACCTCCAGAGGAGCCGCGGAAGACTCGACCATTCCTGGTAGCATGCTGGCAACGATAGCCGTTCTGTGGGATGACACTGTAAACTTGGATTCCCTGGAAAACCAGAGCATGCAGAGCCGAGAGACTCTGCTACCTTGCACCCGGACAATAACAATGAAACCCTAGCCAAACCCTTTTTGATCTCATTACCATCATAATCCACCGTAGATCGCTGTGGGGAAATCTGACCCGTTAGATCAGGAGCAATCCCGAGAGGTTGTAGGTTTCGAACAGGAAATTTATTACCATAGCGTCCATACCAAGGATTGTACAGGAAGGTAAATCCCAAGTAGCTGCGCGGATCTATCCAGACAACCGGAGAAGCAATACCGAGGCGTGGTAATAAATTCGCCAAGTGAACCGATCGATCCAAGTCCAGGTGACGGCGGAAGGTCCAAGCGACCGCCAGCTCATCCACATGCCAGCTCAGGCTATTTATGCCAGCCTGGTTGTGAAGATTTGGGACACAATTATAGTGTTAACATAATTAATATATGTATATTAAGGTTTAGCCGTATAAAATAGTGATGGTTGTTATTATGTTAAAAAAAAAAATTTGTTGGATTGTGACATATGGTATCAGAGCCAGGCTACAGCACTGTGGCCTCTGAGTAAAAATATTAAGAATATTAAGAACATTAAAGACATACAAATACACTGTATACAATGACTAACAAAGATGGTTATTGATAATACTTTTGAATGATCCTTTTGTTGTTGAATGAAGTACAGGGTTTAAGTTTGAGAATAGAAATATGAGGAGAATGGATAACATTCCACGACGACCTGCAATGGGACAGGGAGTACCTGGTTCTGAGAATAACCCAGAACTATGGGTGCAGCTGGGTGAGGAAGCCAGAGTCACGAATCAGGCAATATTGGAAACAGTGCAGGAATTGAAGAATGAAATGGCTCGGCTACGGGAAGACAATGCTCGGTTAACAATGGAACAAGAAAGAATCTTAAAGAGTTTGTCTGATAAACAAAATCAGTTACCAGCTAATCCCAGTGCAGAACAGCAAAGGATATCTGAAGAGCAGAACCATCATATACCCCCTGAAGGATCAGAGGAACAGGAGGAACGCTCTGACAATGTATTTGACCAGTTAACCTCGAAAAGACGGAAGGTAGAGCTATAAGGTGAATTTCACAAAATTAAACCACCGCATTTTGATGGAGAGCATGAGGAAGCGGCTGAAGCTTGGATCATAAATATGAACAAGTACTTTCAGCTTTACGAATACGACAATAATCTGAAGGCACGATTGGCCATTTTTCAATTGCAAGGGAAGGCTACTTTGTGGTGGGAGGAAGTAAAGTTAGTAAAAGGAGTCACCGAACAAAATATTACATGTGATAATTTTCAGAGATTTTTCAAGGAGCGGTATTTAACGGAACGCTTCTATGATGAGAAGGCAAGAGAGTTCCATGATTTACGATTAGGACAGCAGACCATGGACGAGTTCATCTCTCGTTTTACGTCCTTACTTCGTTATGTACCATATATAAGGGAAGAAAAGGCAAAAGTCCAGCGATTTGTCAGCAGTTTGCCGGCATACATGCGAGAGCGAATTGAGTTTGATAATCCAAAATCGATGGATGAGGTAATCCGCAAGGCTAGAATTTGTTACCAACAAGGTAAACAGAAAGGGGAAACTGCTAACAGAAAATGGAGTGATAAGAGAAGTTTCAAAACTGTGGGTAATAGCAAAGGAAATCACAACAATGGCAGTAAGGGAAATGGCAAAGGAGCAACCAACAGGTTTGTACCCAGAACTACAGCTAAATTCAGAGCCCCCAGCGAGTCCAAGATCGGCGAACAGCAACCAAGATTAGACAATGAAGGTACTGCAAGAGCTCCGTTACAGTGCTGGGGTTGTGGGGGACCTCACTACATTAAAAACTGTCCACAGCGGAAGGGAACGGAGCAATTATCCCAAATTCATGAAGCCTCAACTGTGGGCGAGGTTGGTCGCAGTATACCCAGAATTAACGCGGCTCTGGAAGATCGTCAGGCGGAATATCAGCCAACCATGGTTGAGTTCGAAGGTAAAATTTCAAACCTTACCATATCTGTTTTAATTGACCCTGGGGCCACGTTAAGCTATGTAAGTCCAAAGATAGTGGAACGTTGTAATTTACAACCTGTCAAATTTAAAAATCCTTGGCTCGTACAATTGGCTACCGGAGCCAAGCGGCGGGTAACAGCCAAAATCAATGATTGCTCATTTGTCATAGCAGACCAACCAGTAACAGCTGATCTGAATATACTTCCTCTTGGATCTTACGATATTCTGATTGGCATGGACTGGTTAGAAAAACACTGGTCACTAGTTGATTGCAAAACTAAGGTTATTTACTACAGAGATCAGCAAGGAAACAGAAAAGAAATGCAAGGAATAAAGCAACCGGTGCAAGTCCGCCCGATAACTGCCAACCAATTGATAAAATGTGTACGGAAGGGGTGTCAAGTCTACGCTATCCAAGTGGGATATGCGAATTCTAAGGATAAACCAATTTCTTTGCACAGCATTCCTGTAATACAGGAATTCACAGATGTATTTCCAGAGGAAATTCCTGGACTGCCCATGCGAAGGAATATAGACTTTACCATAGAGCTGACACCCGGGGCAGCACCAGTATCGCGAGCACCCTACAGAATGAGTACACCTGAACTAACCGAGCTAAAAATGCAGTTGCAAGAATTACTAGACAAGGAGTACATACGTCCTAGTGTGTCTCCCTGGGGAGCTCCAGTTTTATTTGTTAAGAAAAAGGATGGTACTCTCCGGATGTGTATTGACTACAGACAATTGAACAAGTTGACCATCAAAAATAAATATCCCTTACCCCGGATTGATGAGTTATTCGATCAGGTGAAAGGTGCAACAGTTTTCTCTAAGATCGATTTGCGATCAGGATATCATCAAATACGAATTAAAGACGAGGACATCGCTAAAACGGCCTTTAGGACAAGGTATGGCCATTATGAGTTTGTGGTTTTGCCATTTGGGCTAACCAATGCACCGGCAACCTTTATGTGTTTAATGAATAGCATTTTTCATCCATATTTGGATCGATTTGTGCTAATATTTATTGATGACATATTAATATATTCACGCACAGTCGAAGAACATCATGAACACCTTCGAATGGTATTACAGACCCTTCGTGAACATCAGCTGTATGCAAAATTTAGTAAGTGTGACTTCTTTAAGAAGGAAATTCAATATTTGGGCCATGTGATCACAAAGGACGGAATCGCGGTGGATCCGGAAAAGATAAAGGCCATCATGGACTGGCCCGTACCAAAGGGCGTGGCGGATGTTCGATCTTTTATGGGGTTGGTCGGGTACTATAGGAGGTTTGTGGAAGGCTTCTCGAAAGTAGCTTTTCCCATTACCTCATTACAAAAGAAAGGGAGAGCGTTTCAATGGACCCCAAATTGTCAGAAAAGCTTTGAACAGCTAAAACAGCTGCTCACTACAGCACCCATTCTGAGTATAGCAGATCCTCATAAGGATTATGTGGTCTGCACCGATGCCAGTAAGGAAGGTTTGGGTGGAGTGTTAATGCAAGAAGGCCGAGTAATTGCTTACGAATCCCGTAAATTAAAGGAACATGAACAGCGATACTCCGCTTATGATTTGGAACTGGCTGCTATTATACATGCTCTGAAAATGTGGCGGCATTATCTTTTGGGCAGAAAATTCTTGCTGATCACCGACCATCATAGCTTAACCAGCTATTTCAATCAGCCTACTTTAAACGCCAGGCAAGCAAGATGGATGGATTTTTTAAGTGGTTTCGATTTCGAAATAAAACATCTGCAAGGTAAGGCGAATAGAGTAGCAGACGCTTTAAGCAGGAAAGTACAAAGTCTGTACGAAATTTCCACTACAGGATGGAAAAACCCTTTTTTAGACATGATTGAGGAAATTTCTGAACAAGATACAGGATACCAACAGCTAAAACAGCAGATACAGCAATCTGATGGAAAGGACAGCCAACAAGAATTTACGATAGATGACGCGGGAATTGTCTATTTCAAGCAGAGAATATATGTGCCCAATCAAAACAAGATTAAAAGTCTGATTATGGATGAATTCCACATCAGCCATTATGCCGGTCACCCAGGTTATCAAAAGATGATGACAGCAATTCGGAAGGAATATTTTTGGCCAGGAATGAAAAAGGATATTGTAGAATACTTAGCGCGCTGTTTGGAATGTCAGCAAATTAAGGCTGAACATCAGCATCCAGCTGGGCTGTTACAACCTTTACCCATTCCAGAATGGAAGTGGGAAATCATCTCCATGGACTTCATTACAGGGTTACCTAGAACAAAGAAAAACAATGATTCCATTATGGTAGTAGTAGACAAGCTGAGCAAGGCTGCACATTTCATACCAGTACAATCCACTTTCAGAGCTGCACAGATCGCTCACATTTTTATGCAGAATGTGTTCAGACTGCATGGTCTCCCAGAAACAATAATTTCGGATCGAGATGTAAAGTTCACATCGGCCTTTTGGAAGACACTATTTGCTGATTTAGGCACTCAGCTGAATTTTAGCACAGCGTACCATCCGCAGACTGACGGACAGACAGAGCGAGTAAATCAAATATTAGAAGACATGTTAAGGGCCTACGTTATGCAGCAACCCACCCGATGGGAGGAATATTTACATTTGGTGGAATTTGCGTATAATAATGGTTACCATACTTCAACTCAAATGAGTCCATTTGAGGTTATGTATGGTCGGAAATGTCGAACACCCTCCAGCTGGGGTGGGCCTGAAGATAAACTAAGTCTAGGACCCGACATGCTTAAAGAAATGGAGGACATGGTAAAAAGGGTACGTATCAATCTGAAGGTGGCTCAGGACAGACAAAAGAATTTTGCTGATCGAAAAAGGAGATTTAAGGAATATCAGGTGGGAGATCATGTTTATATTCGAATTCAGGCCAAAAGAAGTACCTTACAATGGGCTGGTTGCGCAAAATTGGCGCCCAGATATTGTGGACCATTCCAAATACTAGCTAGAATTGGACCGGTAGCTTACCAGTTGGCCTTGCCAAGCCACATCCGGGTCCATAATGTATTTCATGTGTTGGTCTTAAAGAAGTATGTGTATGATCCTAAACATGTAATTCGTTGGCAGGATATACAGGTGGGGGTTATTGTATGATAAAGAATTTAGCAAGAATCCTATTTAGAAAAAAAAAACTAATTCCAAGTTGTGTAATGCAGGTCGAACCGGAAGGAGAAGTGCTGGTCGAACCGCTGAGCATTCTCGACCAGAGAGAAGTGCAGCTGCGGAAATGAGTTATTACCCAAGTTAAGGTAC
>APFE030096360.1:0-20399 GCA_000404065.3 Pinus taeda
GCGGGTCATTTGAGGGCATTCATGTAAACTCGTTCGGGCGGGTTGTTTGAGGGCGCCCGTGTAAACTTTTTTCGGTCGGGTCATTCAGTGTGAGGGCGTGCCCGGGCACACGAGCCCATATCAAAAATGCTAAGTTGTGACCCGAGGTGGGCTTTGTGCACGTTCGTGCGGCTCGTTTGCCTAGCTCTACCTTGTGCCCTCGTTTCATCCATGTGTGGGCGCCCATGTAAACTCATTCGGGCGGGTCATTTGAGGGCGTCCGTGTAAACTCGTTCGGGCGGGTCGTTCGAGGGCACCCATGTAAACTCATTCGGTCAGGTCGTTCAATGTGAGGGCGCGCCCAGGCACACGAGCCCATATCAAAAATGCTAAGTTGTGACCCGGGTGGGCTTGTGAATCCAGACAACCCTCCCACTCTCACACCTTTGCCTCTTCCCCCAGACGACAATTTTTTATTGCTTGGGGGTGGGAAATTTGGGGTTTCCACGTTGCGACGGAAAGGGCGCCAAAGCCCAAGAAAATTGGGGTTTCCAAGTCACACTCCCAGCGCCCAAAATTTGGGGTTTCCACGTTGCAACGGAAAAGACGCCCAAGCATGGGAAAAATTGGGGTTTCCATGTCGTGCCCCGACGCCCAAAATTTGGGGTTTCCACCCAACGCCTAAAATTTGGGGCTTCCACCTGGTGCCAAAAATTTGGGGTTTCCATATCGCGCTCCGGCGCCCAAAATTTGGGGTTTCCACGTTACGACGGAAAAGGCGCCCAAGCATGGGGAAAATTGGGGTTTTAATGCCATGCCCCAACGCCCAAAATTTGGGGTTTCCACCCAGCGCCAAAAATTTGGGGCTTCCACCCGACGCCAAAAATTTGGGGCTTCCGCCCAGCGCCAAAAATTTGGGGCTTCCATGTCGCGCCCAAAATTTGGGGTTTCCAAGTCACGCCCCGGCGCCCAAACCTAGGGAAACTTGGGGTTTCCATGTCGCGCCACAGCCGAAATCGGCGGCGCCCAAACCTGGGAAAACTTGGGGTTTCCATGTCATGCCCTAGCGCCCAAGCCTGGGAAACTTGGGGTTTCCATGTCGCGCCACAGCCGAAACCGGCGGCGCCTAAGTCTGGGGTAACTTAGGGTTTCCATGCCCCGCCCTTGATGTATCCGCGAGTTTCCACATTTTATGACACAATGGAAACATGGGGAACTTGGGATTTCCATGACGATGGAAACCAGCTCGCAAGTCTGGGGAACTTGGGGTGTTTCGAAACTGCTACCCAAGTCTGGGGAACTCGCGGTTTCCATATCGCGGCGCGACCGGAACCACCGACGGAAACCACCCAAGTCTGGGAAACCTGGGGTTTCCATGTCGCGGTGCACCCTGAATCGCCCGAGAGTCTGTGGAACTTCGGGTTTCCATGTCGTGGGGCGACGAAAAGCTACCAAAGTCCGAGGAACTCGGGGTGTCCATTTCGCGGTGAGATGGAAACTGCTACCCAAGTCTAGGAAACATGGGATTCCCATGTCGCACCGTAACTAAAATTGTCGCCCAAGTCTGGGGAGCTTTGGGTTTACATGTCATCGCGAGACAAGGAATAGCCGCCCAAGTCTGGGGAGCTTCAGGTTTCCATGTCATCGCGCGACAAGTAACGGCCGCCCAAGTCTACCAAACACGGGGCTTTCCATTCCGTGGCATGATGGAAACCGCCCAATTATGGGAAACTCGAGTCTTCCATGTCCCGCCGTGATACAAATTGCGACCTTGGTACAGGGAACTCGGGTTTCCATGTCGCGGAACGACAGAGAACCGCCCAAGTCCGCAGAACCCGAGGGCTTCTGTTTCGTGGCATGAGGGAAACTGCCTGATTCCAGGAACCTCTGGGGTCTCCATCTCCCGCCCGGGCGAAAACCGCGGCCCCGGTGCAGGGAACATGGGTTTCCATGTCGCAACACGACCAAAATCGCCCAAGTTTATGGAACTCATGGTTTCCATGTTGCGGAACGATGAAGAACCCCCCAAGTCTTGCGAACTCGGGGTTTCCATTTCGCGGCGGGGTGGAAACCGCTTGCCTGGTCTATCTTTGGAACTTGGGGTTTCCATGCCTCGTCGCAACAGAAGTCGTCAAAGTGCGGGGAAAGCAGGGTTTCCCTGCCCCGCCATGACAACAGCTACCCAAGTGCGCGAAATTGAGGGTTTCCATGTCCCATCGCGCCGGAAACCTCTACCATGCAGGGGAGGCGGCTTGGGGTGTCAGGTATTCAAGTCGGGAGCGCCTGAGAGAGTCAAAAGGTTGAACCTGTAGTACGGGCGCGCCTTGATGTGCGACAAGCACTCGCGTTTGGTTATATGCAAAGACTTGGCACGGCATTCGCTTATGCGCAACAGTGATGGGCGCACTCATAGCGAGTGCGTCGTGTTGGGCAGGGTGCACGCCCCTTGATACATGCACGATGGGTGAGTCACCGACGGAAGGCGCGCGGGAGACCCATGTTGGGTGCCCAGATGAAAGAGGTGACCATGTGCGGACAAGTTAGGACGCGGGCAGGGGTGCGACGTGTGGCGACGGGTGTAATTGGCTAAGTGTTGGAATTGACCCATGGGTGTGACGATGCACACGAAGGGATGTAGTGGTTCGTTGGAATGGGGTGTATCAAGGTTATGTGGCAGGTCGATCAGGCATGCATGTTGATGGAGTCAACCCTTGTTATCCCCGAGAGACACAACCCTTGGGCGAAAGGATGCGTATAAGTAAGGAGGATGGCGTTCGACGAAGGGACATCGAACTCAAACTTCCACGTCGCAGAACAAGTGCGAAGGAAGGAGGTGGGCGAAAACAGAAGAAAGAGAAGTACACGGGGAAGAGGGCCGCACCGGCAGGCGGATTACAGTGGGCGGGTTGGACTTGGTAGTGCGGACAGGCAGAGCGGGGCAGGTTACCGACCGGGCAGGCAGGCCACATTGTGTGTGGGCCATGCACCCTCACTATGGACTGCACCAACGGACAGAGTTTGGGTGCCGCAGAACGGAAAGTCAAGCGGACAGGTGGCATACTTGGGCACGGGTGACACCGGTCGGAGTTCAAGTGTGGAGTTATGTCGTGTAGGTCGTGGGCAATGCAGCACGACCACATGACACAACGGGTTGAAAGAATAATTGAAGAAGATAAATTGATGATAAGTTATTTTCGCTACATTGTTAAGAACACTTATTGGAAAATTGACCGAGTGTTGAAATAGGCACAGACCGTGTACTCAAGTATTGGTAAAAGGAAAAAGTACGACGGTGCCGCACCCGCTTATGTGTGGTTAAAATACTACCACTAGGATAGGGGCGTGACATGGGGTTTCCCAGTCCCTCCTCGACAAAAGTCGCCAAATTGCGGGGAACCCGGGGATTCCATGTCCCGCCTCATCGAAAGCCTCCCAAGTGCAGGAAATTTGGGGTTTCCATGTCTTGTCGCGATGGAAATCACCCAGATGCAGTATACTTGGTGTTTCCGTGTCCCTCCTGCGACGGAAGTCACGGCCCAAGCACACGGACATCGAGTCTGCAACCTCACATCAAGAAAAAGGCTCGGTTGGTCAAGAGAATGAAGGTTTCTTCATTGGTAAAGGATCACACTAAGGATCAAAGGCTGGAGTCTCTTCTAGAGCTAGTCTACCAAGGACTATCAAAAGTTGAAAGAAGGACAAAGTGTCGGGGAATGAAGTGCCGAAGAAACAAAGTGCAGAGAGAAGGAAGGACATAACTTGTGCTTGGAGGATATTCTTGTCAAGGGTCTAGGGCTTGGCAATGATCAATAAGAAGCTTCAATAAGAGAAATTTACGAAAGCGCTTTCCTCTCTGAGAGAGAGAGGTTTTGCCCTGGCAGAGAGCCAACATCTTGTGTTCTTGTTCTTATGTTTTTGGCACTAACTTGACGAAGTAAACACACATGCATTTATAAGAAGAGAAGAAGATTAAGCTAACAAGATAAATTGTAAACGAGCTTCACAAATTGTTATCAAGTCTAGAAGCATCCTACTATACCCCATTGCCCCAGATTCTTCAACGCGGTATCGGAGCTAAGATGACACATCGAGGAAAGGGAATCTCAAGAACATCCACAAGGCTGAAGCATCAAGCCAAGAAGTCTCAATCACATCGAGGACAAGAAGGTCTACCATCTATCATCCATCATGAAAGACTACAAAGCAAGAAGAAACGCCTTGTATAAAGGCACCTACAAGAAGAACAAATCAAACAGGGACCTACATCAAGCTACACCATCTTCAAAAATGAAAGGCACTACGAGTCAAGTCATCAAGCAAGTCCATTTGAAGAAAGCAACTTGAAGAACATCAAGATCTAAAGAAGGCAAGCCATCGAGTCTTCAAGAAGAAAGCAAGTCCACTACATCTCAAACTCTATCAAGTAAGTATATGTCCCCTTCTGAGTATACCTCAATGTCTTTTTGCAAGGAAAGTAACAAATTGGTTGGGACCACTACACGTCCAAAGTCCAATGATTTGGATGCCAAGAATATGGACGCTACAAAAGGAATTGTCCTAAACTTAAGAAGGACAACAACAACAAGAGAAAAAGGGAAGAAGCTCATGTAACTCAAGAAGTGAAAGAAGAAGACAAGAAGCAAAAGAAGGAAGATCCTCCAAAATTCTACTATGACTAAGTCAACCTCTTTGCTTAAAGTCTTCTTTCAAAGTTTTCAGTAGTATAGGAGCATATAGAAATAGAACAGATTGCATGAATAAAGATATCTTCTAGAATATAGGAGCATGGTGTAGATATAGCTCAAGATATTCACATAGAAGGAACATACCTATTGTAGAGTCTCATCCATAATGAAAAAATGATTGATCATGATCAAAATTCTTAGAAGGCCTCCATCATCAAAGGAAGAAACATTTGCAAGGTAAGGGTCTTCAAGATCCTCTGATAGAATCTTCAAAATAAGGTTCGTACGTAAGGGGGTAGATGTCTCATTGGGAGTCCCATTTATGGGATTCAAGAAAGGATGATATACAGGCGAGAGCAGATGAAGCAAGAAAGGCTACACCAATCGAGGAGAACTATCAAATAAAGACGAGATGATAAAAGCATAATCAAGATGAGGTATGTATGCATCAAAGTTTAGGTCATGTCATCATATATATTGGGTCATGGGAAAAGTTCTAGAATCATGATCAAGAATAAAAGGATCTCTTTCGCCAACGATATGCACGGAGGCATGTACTACAATGGAGTAAAGGTCAACATGAAAAAGGGCTCTCATAAGGAGTATAAGGTGGTTGACTAATCAATCCAAGAAGAAGCAAATGAAGAAAGAGATCAAGCATGTGAAGAACATCGTGGTCACAAAGAATCACTATTTGACAAGATTCCTCAACATCTCTCGAAAGAAGGCATGGCAACTCTGACAAAGGAAGAAAAAGATCAAAGGACCCTTGACACCTACGAAGGCCTTAGAGATTGTATGGTGCAGATAACCGATTCAACTCTACAAATATGTCATGATAAAGAAGCCATCCAACAAAATCACCATTTGATGTAGAAGCAATATCATGATGAAGTCATGAAGGGCCACTAAATCAAAGCATAGGAACAAGCAAGTACAACTAAGCATCCATGTGATAAGTATTATGAAGGATAGACAAGATGACAAAGGAGTAGCTAGATGATAAAAAGGACCTGATATATATCAAGAAGGCCACTTTCCACGAAGGGAGCAATGACATGACAAACTAGGAGGGAAAGTGATCAATGGTCGGTACCCTGCCAAGAAGAAGTTCAAACACAGACTTCGTGACATCGAAGGAAAGAAGAAGATCAAGCAGCTGAAGGACCCACGAAGAAGATGTTGTTGATGAATGGACAAGTCCCTAGTTAAGAGGGAGTTCTAACAAGTTCCCAACTACAACGGAGCTTGGGCAAGTTCCTTGTCAGAGGAAACTTGGGCATGTCTTCCTCAATCAAGAGGAAGAGATAGACACAACATTCTTGTCTTCACTTGGCAAGAAAGAATGGGAGGATTGGGTAATCATCTGGCATCTGATGCTCTTTGAGGATCTGTAGGGCATCCAAGACAAGAGTAGGCAAGAGAAGCGATATTCTTTGAGGGCTGGGAACCCAAGACAAGAATTGTCCTAGAAGGTCATACTCAGGGAACACATGGGTGGGTGTGTACCTTGAGAGACAATGACTAAGGTGTTTATAAGCCATTGGTCTCGCCAACATTGTGCTCTGATCTTATGAGAGATAAAGTTGTTAGTCAAGGCCTTGCTATGAACAATGTTGGCTAATATGATGCTATAACAGATGGGATTGCCAATTCCGGTTTCCTCTTATGTGAATTATTCAAGATTGAAAAATAGACAACACCTTGTAATGATTTATGAATACCTCCCTAGTTAAGAAGGGTAACTAGGTTCGATCTTCATAAATGTACTTTTGATATTTGTATTAATCAAGAAAGAAATATATATATATATATATATATATATATATATATATTATATATATATATATATATATATAATATATATATATATATATCATTGAGTTTCTTGCTCATTGAAATAGGCCTAGCACTTGTTAAAGTGTTATAGGTGAGTCGAAGAGTCAAAAAAATGTTGAAGACCTTAAGGGCATGTTACAACAGGTATATTTATGTATTAGAGTCAAAGATATTCCTACCCTCATGCCTTGGTTCGCGTCGTACGCCCATTCAAACCCCAAATTTTGTTCTGGCTGGCAAGGTCGTGTCGTGTGTAGGTGCCCGGGCACACGAGGCCGTGCCAAAAATGCTAAGTCGTGACCGCTCATGTGTCTTATGCACGTTCGTATGTGGCCTGTTTGCCCGACTCTCCCTCGTGCCTTCGTTCGGGTCGTGCACACATGGAAACCCCAAATTTCATTCGAGCAGGTCGAGTCGTGCCATGCCGTGTGTGGGTGCCCGAGCACACATGGTCGTGCCAAAAATTTTAAGTCGTGACCGCCCGTGTCTCTTCTGCACGTTCGTGCAGCCCGTTTGCCCGACGCTCCCTCGTGCCTTCGTTCGGGTCGTGCACCCATGGAAACCCCAAATTTCGTTCGGGTTGATCAGGTCGTGTCGTGTGTGGGTGCCCGCGCAAACGCGTTCGAGCGAGTCGGGTCGTGTCGTGCCGCGTGGGGGTGCTCAGGAACACATGGTCGCGCAAAAAATGCTAAGACGTTACCGCCCGTGTGCCTTCTGCACGTTCGTGCGACCCATTTGCCTGACACTCCCTCGTGCCTTCGTTCGGGTCGTGCACCCATGGAAACCCCAAATTTCGTTCGGGCGGGTCGGGTCGTGTCGTGCCGTGTGTGGGTGCTCGGGCACACGTGGCCGTGCCAAAAATGCTAAGTCGTGACCCCCCGTGTGTCTTCTGCACGTTCATGCGGCCCGTTTGCCCGACGCTCCCTTGTGCCTTCATTCGGGTCATACACCCATGGAAACCCCAAATTTCGTTCAGACAGGTCGAGTCGTGTCGTGTGTGGGTGCCCATGCAAACACGTTCGGGAAAGTCCGGTCAGCGCGCCTAGGGCCAGTCGGGTTGTGTCGTGTTGTATGTGGGTGCCCGGGCACACGTGGTCGTGCCAAAAATGCTAAGTCGTGACCACCTGTGTCTCTTCTGCACGTTCGTGCGGCCCATTTGCCTGACGCTCCCTCATGCCTTCGTTCGGGTTGTGCACCCACGAAAACCCCAAATTTCGTTCGGGTCATGCACTCATGGAAACCCCAAATTTCATTCGAGCGGGTAGGGTAGGGTCGTGTCGTGTGAGGGGGCCCAAGGCACACATGCCCATATCAAAAATGTTAAGTTGTGACCAAGGGTGGGCTTTGTGCACGGTCGTGCGACCCGTTTGCCCGACTCTCCCTTATGCCTTCGTTTCGGTCGTGTGTCGGAGCCCATGTAAACTCGTTTGGGCGGGTCGTTTGTCGTGTAAACTTGTTCAGGCGGGTCGTTTGCCTGTGTAAAATTGTTCGAGCAGGTCGTTTGTTGTGTAAACTCATTCGAGTGAGTCGTTTGCCTGTGTAAAATTGTTCGAGCAGGTCGTTTGCTGTGTAAACTCATTCGAGCGAGTCGTTTGCCTGTGTAAACTCATTCGGGTGGCTCGTTTGCCGTGTAAACTCGTTCGAGCAGATCGTTTGAGGGCGCCCGTGTAAACTCGTTCGGACGATTCGTTTGCCGTGTAAACTCGTTCGAGCAGATCATTTGAGGGCGCCCGTGTAAACTCGTTCGGACGATTCGTTTGCCATGTAAAATCGTTCAGGCAGGTCGTTTGAGGGCACCCGTGTAAACTCGTTCAAGAGGGTCGTTTGCCATGTAAAATCGTTCGGGCGGGTTGTTTGCCGTGTAAACTCGTTTGGGCGGGTTGTTTGCCATGTAAACTCGTTCGGGTAGGTCGTTTGAGGGCGCCCGTGTAAACTCGTTCAGGCGGGTCGTTTGAGGGCAGCCGTGTAAACTCGTTCGGGCGAGTCATTTGCCATGTAAACTCGTTCAGGCGGGTCGTTTGCCATGTAAAATCGTTCGGGCGGGTCGTTTTAGGGCGCCCATGTAAACTCGTTTGGTTGTGTCATTCAATGTGAGGGCACGCTCGGGCACACAAGCCCGTATCAAAAATGCTAAGCTGTGACCCGGGGTGGGCTTTGTGCACGTTCGTGCAGCTCGTTTGCCTGGCTCTCCCTTGTGCCTTCGTTTCGATCGTGTGGGTGCCCATGTAAACTCGTTCGGGCGAGTCATTTGAGGGCATCCATGTAAACTCGTTCGGGCGGGTCGTTTGAGGGCGTCTGTGTAAACTCATTCAGACAGGTCGTTTGAGGGCGTCCGTGTAAACTCGTTCAAACAGGTCGTTTGAGGGCATCCGTGTAAACTCGTTTGGGCGGGTTGTTCGAGGGCGTTCGTGTAACCTTGTTCGGGCGGGCCGTTTGAGGGTGTTCGTGTAAACTCATTCGGGCAGGTCATTTGAGGGTGTTCATGTAAACTCGTTCGGGCGGGTCGTTTGAGGGCGCCGGTGTAAACTCGTTCAGGCGGGTCGTTTGAGGGCGTTCATGTAAACTCGTTCAAGCAGGTCGTTCGAGGACACCCGTGTAAACTCGTTCGAGCGGGTCGTTTGAGGGCGTTCGTGTAAACTATCAACACATTCTTTCAATGTATAATTATGGCTTATCAACCTAGCAAACAGTCCTTAAGGCATGCCTATAACAACTTCCTTTATCACACAGTCACCTACAGCATACACGTTGTCTTCTCAAGCTTCTAAATTTTATGATAAGACTCCTTTTTGCCATGGCCTAGGGCTCATTTTAGACAGAGGCTAGGACTCCTACCAACTGCGGATAAAAGCCTCTCTTTACCGCGGATGAGGGCTTCTCATGTGACAATGGATAGGTCCACTTGACTATGAGTTAAGGGGTCCTTTTTTACAGTGGATTAGAGCTCCCTGTTTGCTGCATATTGGAGCTTCTTCTTGACAGCGAATAGGACCTCCCTTGACTGCATCCTAGTATCCTTTATGACTGCAGATTTAAGACTCTCTAGACAGCGGATTAGGACCTCCCTTAAGAGTGGATTATGGCTCCCCTTTACCTGCAGCTAGGGCACCTTTAGAACTACGGCTAGGGCTCCTCCTTAGGCCTCCTTCACTGCGACTAGACTTCCCTTTTTGGACAGCAGCTAGGCTTCCTCCATCAACTGCGTATTAGGGTCTCTTTTGTTGTAGAATGAGGGCTTCACAACCTGCGACTAGGGCTTCATTCTGAGCTGCGTATAGGTCTTCTCTTCACCTGCAGCTAGAGCTTCTCCCTCTTGACCTCTCTTGCCACCAAACCCAAACAAGTGGAGAGAGATCATGAGAGAAGAGTGTGTGTAACAAATGACTTGAGGCCTCTTCTATTTATAATTCCACATTGAGATTGAGCTGGGGTTATTTGCTTGCTGGCCAACCTTGACAAATTGTCAACTAACACAAATAAATTCATATCTCCATAAATACATGTCGGAATCGGATGATCTTTAGATCAATCCTACACCTCTCGGAGAGAGGAATCCAAGAAAAATATCAGCTGCCATAAATAAGATGACCCACATGGAGTTTGGCCCTAGTTGCCAATTTTAGCATATTCTGAACTACTCCCTCTCTTGAAGAATCAATTGAGATATGTAACAAGTTGAAATTTCTCTTCTGGACTAATAAATTCTAATTGCATATATGAGTTTACAAGAAAGATGCATTAAGAAGAGAAATTTAACTTCTTACATATCTCAACTGATTCTTTAAGCGAGGGAGTAGCTGCTTTAACTTGAAGATAAAAGGAGATTAATTTAAGAGGTGGAAAGAAAGATATTGTCTTGATTGACTAAAACATTCACCACTCTACTGTCCTGGACCTGGGTTTATAATTGTTTCTACCAGCAATATATCTGAGCAGCTCATAGGTAATGACAACTTGACAATGACATTGAACATAAATTACACTGTCATAAACAAGGGATATTAGCAATAGAGCAAGATACCATCATCTGAAAACAGAGGTTCTATTTATTAGCAATTTATGTGATTTCCCTTTTGTTTCCAAAGAAGGAATTTTAGCTGCTTAACCAACATTCTGAGCTAATTTTGGTCTACTTTCGGTAGTTTGTCATAACTTGATAAAAGAAAGTTGACCCTGAAAAAAGAGGTGTCTAATATTTATGTGGGGACCAGTAGTATCACTACAATTGCAGCGAAGCAAGGGGCAAATCCAAATGCAGACTATTGCAAATGGTATCATTTAAGGGGAATAACAATGCTCTGAATTCTATCTTCAATTTTGTCCTTGGTTCATGTCATATAAAATGTGTATGCAGAGTATTTTTAACACTACGGATGCTTTAACAAGAAAAAGATAGTAATTGACCAATTCTGAGAATTCTCTGTTAGGCTATTTCGTACAAAACCAAATAGGTCTTAAACGTGACTACTAGTTCAAGCGTACACTAACGGCACGTCAGATGAACATATAAAATAACAATATCGATGGATGGGAACTACTGTCGAGATTGAAAAAGTAGTTTAAGTAGAAGATATAGTGAAGGGAACAGCCACATTCGAAGATGGCAAAAAGTGTGATAAGGATGATACACTTCAAAGACAAGATGCTGAGAGTCAACCCAACCAGAGTAGGCAACCCACCTATGGGGACAAATCCATATTAGTAACACAACAATTTACAGATGTCCACTTCTAGGATATTGTCTCATCCTCATATTTCGGTTTTCTCCTGTAGAAATGTTAAAATGAGATGTTAGATGTTCTACCCTCTTCTATTCTAATTTAACAATGATTTTCTTCTCACGCATAAAATAAAGCAAGATTGTTAGGTTATCTCCCTCTGCAACTAGTATTATTCTCTGAAGTACTCAAGAAAGCACACTCATGAAGCATCGAGAATACATTATGGTACATTGCAAGGAATGCATTCTCAAAGGGAATGCATTGCAAGGAATTTTTACGAATTGAATTAATACAACACTGAATAATGTGAACAATGCCCTGAAATGGAACGGAATCCAAACGAAGACTTCTTATTGCCATGAAAAGCCTTACCCTTTACTTCTGTCCTTTTACTTCTTTACAGACGTGAGCTTTCCTGCAGGAAATAGGAGTAGAAGAAGCATTCACCCTCTGCTTTCACATCAATGTCCTCTAGCAAACAGAACTCATGCATACAACATGAAATATGCGAAACCTCATACAAAATCAAATATGCGAAAACCCAACAGCTCCAGCGGTGAATGAAAGATGGTAAAAATGAAATAATGGTAGCTGAAGACATATACCCAACGCGCAACTCGAAGCACTAAAATAGGCAGGCATCGCTGATTCCGACAGCTGCCTCCACCTACACGTTTGGCAACACCATTTTAATGGGGCAATTATAAAGATCACTCCCGGTTGTCTTTTTTAAAAGACAAATTATAGCATTACCATCGGCATGATGTAACCAACTCGCGACGCATTCACTTCGTTGTTTTAAAGATTCCGGGAGATTTTGAAAAAGTAATAATATTGTCTTTTTCTTAATAGCTGTAACCATTTATTTTGCGGTTAAGTTGAAATTAAATTTCAAAATATTTAATTCGTAAAAAAAAAAAAAAATTATATAGAAAATAAGATGAAAGAAGAATATCATATTATAAGTATAAAATGTAGCAACATTGCTTAGAACATGCATTTTAAAAGGTTAGTTAAACCATTTAAGGATTTATGCGTTACATAAACCATATTTAAAAGATTTATGTATTACAGGATTAGTGAGGGTAAAAAACAAATTATTAAATTGTGTTAGTTGTATTTTTAAAATGAGTTTTAGATTTGGAGATATTTAAATTTTTTTTGGGTATTTGATAAATGTCTAAGATGGATTTAAGTTGGTTTTAATATTTTTAATTAAAAGTTGAATTATTCAAATTCTACGTCATAATTTTTAATGAAAATTTAAATGTAAATTGTTTGTCTATCCAAATCACTACACCAAAGTTATACAAATTCAATAATTTTGCAACAACAACAAAAATTTTGAATTGTTTGCACATCTCATTGCATGAAAGCCATATAAACAAGGTAGCAGAAAATGGCAAAGGGTACGGGGGAATACTAGTTTTAGTGAAAGAAAAAGAAGGTTGTCACATTCAGTTAATTAAAGAAGATGCAAATAAACGATATTTATGGTTGAAAATATCAAAGAATGAGATCACATAAGAATTGCAGCATGCTATTTTGCCCCTCAAGTCTCAAAAACTTGCAAAAATAAGGGGCTTGATAGCAAGGATCTGTATGCAGTTTTAAAACAAGATATTGTCGTGTACTCTCAGCAGGGAGAAGTTCTTTTAGTGGGAGATTTCAATGCTAGAACAGCAAATAATCAAGCTAGCATTCTTTGTTGCAAAGGGGATAACAATCTTATTTGGCTCACTGAAGAGGAGAATCCCCAATGGGTGAGTTGTTCAGAAAATGACAAAGTTAGCAATCATTTTGGAGAGGAGTTGCCTACAATGTGTGGGGCTTTCAACTTAATTATTTGCAATGGTCTAGATAGATGGAAAAGGTCTGGGAACTTCACTTGCAACACATACAATGGGGTAAGTGTCCTTGACTATGTGATGTGTTCACAAAGCTTGATAGAAAAGATAGATGAAGTTAGTATTGGAAAGCGTATTTGGGACTTAAAATCATACCATAACCCAATTTATATAAGGTTATCATGGTTAGAAGAAAGGCGACATAGGAGGAAAACCCAATGCTCTCGGCAATCACTATCAAGGGGTAAAAACCTTCTAACACAAGAAAATTGTACTATCTTCAAGACAATGCTAGAGATATTAATTTGGAAGGAGAAAACTAGTTTCAAAAGCTTCAACAGTCATGAGTTAACAAATATAATTCATAGTGCACTTAAGAAGTGCAAAAGAGCAAAAAATAGGAAATTAGAATCAAATTGTTTTCCTGTAAATGCTTGGTGTTGATGAGAAATGCAAAATGGCAAGGAGAACCTTGAAAAGGTAGGAAAGGAGAAGATGAATGTAAAGTTATATAAGCAGATACTAAAACGGAAAAAAGATGAGTTCATGCAAACAAGGAGAGAAGAGTTAATATATTTAAGCAAGAATAATCCAAAGCTTTTATGGCAATTACTGCAACCAAGGAAGAAGCAAATTAAAAATAATATTACAATCAATCAATGGTTTGAATATGCAAGGCAACTTTATGAGAAAGAATCTGAGGCGGAGCCCCCCCCCCCAAGGATCAACACAAAGTCAAAGCTCTTCACGTTACAGGAGGTGGAGAATGGAATTAAGAAGCCGAAAACAAGAAAGGCAAAGGACTTGGCTGAACTTCAAGGAGAGTATCTAAAATAGGGAATGAATGCTCTTCCACCGCACATCATGGAAATATTCAACAACATCATTCTGCAAGGATTCCCAAGAGACTAGACAACTAGCCTAGCAATACCCCTTTTTAAAAGTGAAGGCATTAATAATCCATCGAACTATAGAACAATTATGATCAATCCTTTTTTTGCAAAGCTTTTCAACAGCATGGTAGAAGACAGAATTAGTAAGTGGGCAGAAGTAAACGAAAAGAGGGCAAGAGGAAAAGCGGGTTTTATGCCGAAACATTCTATAGTGGAGCATGGTATCACGTTGAGACACACTGTTGAAAAGGTTTGGGAGGACAAAGAAGAAGTATTTTGTTGCTTTGTTGATTTCAAAAAAGCATTTAACACGGTCCCTAGGATAAGTTGTGGCGTAGAATGGAAGAACTTGAAATTCCTGTGCATTATAGAGTTGTTGTCCATAGAATTTATGAAGAAGTTAAAGTCAAAATTAGAACCTCAGCAGGTAATTCAAAAAGCTTTAGAAGTGACATTGGAGTCAAGCAAGGTTGCCCTCTATCCCCTAGTCTTTTTGGTCTATATATTGATAAATTGGAAGAGTGGCTAAATCTGCAAGGTGGAGATGGTGTTCGGTTGGGGGAGTTTGTGATAAAGATTCTTTTATATGTTGATGATATTGTATTGATTTCTAAATTAGCCCATGGATTGCAAATGCACTTATATGCCCTTGAGCATTTTTGTAGAGCAGTGGGGATGCAAGTCAATACTAGCACGACCAAAATAATGATTTTCTTTAATAAAAGGAAGCGGAGCCAGCATACTTTCTTCTTTGAAGACAACATTCTTGAAGAAGCAAATGAGTACAAGTACCTTGGGATTGATTTCAACAACAAACTCAATTGGGAGGACTACAGAAAGAAGAGAATTTTAAGAGGGTGGAAAGCATTATATGCTCTTCAAAACAGATGTAGAAAGGCAGATTTATGAGATTGGAAAACGATTAAAGTTCTTTTTGGACTCCTAGCTTGTCCAGTGATGTTATATGGGTGTGAATTGTGGGCTAGCAGCACTCCCGTCTCAAAATGGAAACAAATTGAGAAAATACAAAAACGCTTGATCATGAGCAAGTTCAAAATAAAAATTTTGATACCTTATAAGATAATGTTGAGTGAAACAGGAGCAACTCCCATTAAAGTAATTGTTATGGTGCGTCTCATTAGATATCTAAAAAGAATTGAGCAAATGATAGTAGGTAGATGGCCTAATGTTATATTCAATGAAGGCATGAGTATAAGAAAGAAAACATGAATGAAACAAAACTACACATGGATGCAAAAATGGAATATCTACCTCAATGCTTGTCCCACAAATAGCAAGGAGCTAAAGGATTTTGTTATGGAGAAGTTTCGTAAAAAGGTATGGGGAAAAGAGTTGGGTAGAAATAATAAATATTACATTGAGGAATTCAACCCTACGTGGGATCTACAACAAAAATAATTCATTGGAGCTAGCATTTCGTGGAGGGCAAAGGTTCTTATTGCTCAATTAAGGACCAACTCACATCTACTTCGATGTGAAACAGGACTGTGGAAATGGCCTAAAGAAGCTTGGGAAGAACGGGTGTGTACATTTTGCATGTATGGGGTTGTCGAATCAGAAAAACATTTCATTTTGGAATGTGATGCATTCAAAGACATCAAAGAAAGTTATGAGAACATGTTAGCATCAGTTTATTGGCATTGTCTTTTTAGCGAGGGGATTGTTGGAAGGTTGGGCCAGCTCATCATCAATTTGAATCGGAAAAGGATTGAATCGCAAAAAGTAAAAAAAAAAAATGGAACTAATGATCTCATAGACTATTTTTAGTCTCGTGGACCTTAAAATATCATTTCATTTCATAAATTCAATCATTTTTATATAAAATAAAAATAAAAAATAAATAAATAAAAAATGTTAGGGATGCTCATGTTGAAACTCATTCAACATCCTTGTGATTGGAGGGAAAAGTTGAAAAAACTTACCACACATTTTGTTAGCCAAATTTATTATTACAAATGTTTCATTTTAATGTTTTTTAATTAAAATTTGAATTATTCTTCTATGCTAGTTGAAAAAACTTACCACACATTTTATTAGCCAATTTATTATTCATCTCTGTTGGTTGAAAAAAACTTAACACCCATTCTAATAGCCAAATTTATTCCTACAAATGTTTTATAAATATTGAATTATTCAAATTCTACTTCACAATTAGTAATGAAAATTTAAATGTAAATTGTTTACCCATCCAAATCATTGCACTAAAGTCATACCAATTCAATAATTTTAATAGAAAACTCTTCTTGGGTTGTGATTGGAGATTAAAGTTTAAAAAACTTACTACTCATTTTATTAGCCAAAACATCCTACTCATTGTGTTGACCATATTTATTATTACAAATTTTTTAATTTTTTTTTATTAATAAAAATTTCAATTATTCAAATTCTAGGTTACAATCATAATGAGAAAAATTAATTGTAACTTGTTTGCTAATTGTAAATTGTTGCTCATGTCCCAAAAAATTGCACCAAAGCCATACATATTCAATAAAATTTGATAAAAAATTGTGCTATAGATGTTGATGTTCAAATTGAGCCCATAACTTGAAGATTGGATGGAAAAGCATTTTCTTAGTAAAATTTATTATTATAAATGCTTCATTTTTAATATTTTTCTTAAAATTTGAATTATTCAAATGTTATCTCACAAATATTAATGAAAATTTAAATGTAAATCGTTTCTCATCCAAACCATTGCACCAAAGACATACAAATTTAGTAATTTTGATAGAAAATTGTGTTAAGGTTGCTCGTATACAAGGAAAAGTTTAAAAAAATTAGAAGCCAAATTTATTATTACAAATGTTTCATTTTAATATTTTTATTAAAATTTGAAATATTCAAATTCTATCTCACAATCAGTAATGAAAAAATTAAATGTAATTTTTTTGTCCATCCAAACTACTGCACCAAGACCATACAAATTCATATTTTTGATAAAAATGTTTGTTAGGGATGTTTAAGTTGAAATTCGCCGACATGTTGCGATTGGAGGGAAAAGTTAGAAAAACTTACCAATTATTTTATTAGCCAAATTCATTATTTCAAATGTTTCATTTTAATATTTTTTATTAAAAAATGAATTGTTCAAATTCTAGGTCATCGTTGATGAAATTTTAAATGTATATTGTTTGCTCGTCCAAACCATGTAACGAACAAAATTCGTACTACTCAATAATAATCTTCAGAATACTTCAAAGACAAAGACATCCATTGCAAGACAAGTAATTGTATATTGAATATAATAAAAAGAATTGATGAGATGATTACAAATTAGGGTGAGGACATGTTTATATTAGAGATGATTATAGAAGAAAGTAATCATCAGTGGGAAAGAATTTCAGAGGACAAGGGTTGCAATCTCTTTGGTGAACAATTGCTTACTCTATGTGAGGCCTTTGATTTAGTCATTTGTAATGGCTTGACTAGATGGGCAAAGTCCAGTAATTTCACTTGCAATATTTACAATGGAGCAAGTGTGGTAGATTATGTAATTTGATCGCATGGTTTGTGTGAGAAAATGGAAGAAGTTTTGGTTGGAGATCAACTATGGAATTTGAAATCATATCACAAGCCAATTTATTTATGTTTCTCTTGGATTGGAAAGAAACAATGAGAGTCAAAAATTCAGCATGTCAAACAAAATCTCCCACATGGTAGAATTCTTTTGGCCCCAGAAAATTGTAATACCTTCAAAATGACGCTAGAGAGGCTCTTCGAGAAGGAGAAAATTACAATTCACAGTATTCATTAACACATTTAATTCAATGCGCACTTGCAAAGTGCAAAAGAACAAAAATTAAGAAGTCTGAAACAAATTGCTTTCCAGTTAATGCTTGGTTTGACGAGGAATGCAAAAAGGCAAGGAGAATGTAGAAAGAGTCAAACAAGGATAACAAAAAGCTCAAATCTTACAAGCAGTTATTAAGCAAGAAAAAGGTTGATTTCATGGTTTCAAGGAGGGAAGAACTAATCTTCCTTGGGAAAAATAATCCCAAATTATTTTGGAAGGAGCTCCAATCGAAAAAAGATACAAATTGGAAATAATATTATAGCTTCTAAATGGTTTGATTATGCAAGACAACTCTATGAGCAGGTTCCCAGGGTTGACCCTCCCCCCTTGGTCAACACTGATACTAAACTCTTCACAGTACAAGAGGTAGAGATGGGTATCATGAAGTTGGGTGTTGGAAAAGAAAAAGACTTAGCTGAACTCCAAGCAGAATATCTAAAGTGGGGCTCAAAGATTCTTGCACCTCACATTACAAAAATATTCAACAACATCATACAAGGGGTCCCCATAGATTGGACAACTAGTCTGGCAATACCTCTTTTCAAGAGCGGTGACGTCAATAATCCCTCCAATTATAGGACCATCATGATAAACCCTTTGTTTGCAAAGCTATTTGGAAGCATGCTAGAAAACAAAATTAGCGAGTGGGCAGAAGAAAGAGATAAGTGTGCTAAAGGGCAAGCAGGTTTTAGACCTAAACATTCCACAGTTGATCATTGCATAACATTAAGGCACATCATTGAAAAAGTTTGGGAGAAAAAGGAAGAAACCTTTTGTTGCTTTGTTGATTTCAGAAAAGCATTTGACTCGGTTCCTAGGGATAAACTTTGCACAGAATGGAGGAACTTGGGGTTCCTAAACATTTGAGAGCAGTTGTGCATAAGCTGTATGAAGAGATAAAAGTCAAAATTAGAACTTCAGCAGGCATTTTTGAAAGTTTTAGAAGCGATATTGGTGTTGACACCTAATCCTCACGATTGGGTGAATTTATGTAAATAGTTAAATTAGGAATGTGAACAGTCATCAGAAGATGAACTGAGCAGTCACACCCTTTTGTATATAACAATAGCCTACCTAATGAAATGAAAATGAATCAGTTTTACTGCCTATTGGAGTTACTACCTAGCCTGACATGGTATCAGAGCCAGCTCCTTGTTTTAGCTATTATGCTCCTGTAACTCTTCTGTCCTGGCCTCTGCCTCTGCCTTTGCCTCTGCCTTATTCCAGCGCTGCTCTTCCTCTGCCTTATTCCCCGTTGTCCTTAAATAACCTGCCTTTGCCATATTCCTTTCCAGCACTGTGCATCTGTCCATACTGTCCAGACAAAAGCGTTGTATGTTAAATTTTTTTTGAATAGCGCTGTCATTTCCTATTTTAGCGCCGATGCCTGACATGGTATTTTGCGTTCAATGATCTCTGCATTACTTTGATTCCTTAGCAATCGATGTTTCCTTGGATTACTGCATTGGTCGATGTCTATGGTGCGTTGGAACGATGCTAGTGTGTTGAACCTTGTTACTCATTTGATGGAAGAACATGGATGCTGAAGGAATCTGCATTGAATACACTAGCCATTATGTTCTGCAATTTCGTTCACATCAACATATTTTTAAATGCTTATCCTCCAAGCTACGAAACGAGCATTTCATGCCAGGGTGCCACTGCAGAGATATGCCACCATCGATGAAGCTTCTGCCTTCATTCCTATTCCTCTTTTTTATTTAAATTATTAGAATATATTTAATCAGAGATTCTTGGTTAGATTGCTACTGTGCATTGTGAAACGTAACTTCGTTGCTGTTGTATGGAGCGCCAATAGTTACGTTTGTGAGAGTGATTAAAAAAAAGGATCGACTGAGAATTTTTTAGGCTTCCCTTATGCAATAGATTTGTTAAATATGTTCTACTCTGTTTTACGATTCAGCTCGTTTGTTATTGAAATGATAAGAGAATGCATGAATTGAAACTGCCTTGGATTTGGATGGAGCGAATTTCAGATATATGGAAACGAACAGAAGCCCGAGACCGATTCCCATGCCATTGATAGTCACAACCAAGATGTTTTCGGAGCCATTGTTGATGAGGGGTGAGCCATACCATGTGTAGAGGAGAGAAGGCAGAGCGCAAGTTATTTTGGCCTGTAGAACCGAGACGAGTACTATTAACAAGTATTGAAATTTAAAATAAACAGTATATATACTTGTGGATAGTATTGAAATTTCGATAACATTTATTTGCTAACGTTTGGTGAAGATCTTTAGGGCAACAGAATTCTATTCATACCTTCCAATAATCAATAGTATATGAATAGTGTTTGGATGGTTTTAATATACTTTGTATATAATGTTTGGTGTGGCTGCTGGGATATATATACCACATTGTTGGGCTACCATAGTGCTGTTTTCAAAGTGACTTGATATCAGAATCAATTTTATTTTAGCAGCAGAAGTTTTTTTTTTCTCCACAAAAGCACATTTTTTGCTAGCAAAAGTATTTTTACAGCTCTCGGATTTTACAATGCATTCAATCATATCTATGGTGGGAATAGTTCTCACTGGCAAGGAGAACTATCTTGAATGGTCCCGGATGATAAAACACACCCTCATCTTCAATGAGTTGTG
>APFE030096375.1:0-30010 GCA_000404065.3 Pinus taeda
GAGAGAGAGACCATGGCATATGTTTAGGGGGGTGAGATGGAGGGAGGTGTAAATATAGATCAGAGGGGAGAGAGGAAAGAGGAGAAAGATCCATCTTAACACTGGATCTATCAAGCACCAAGAAGGATCAATATCTCGAGGTGCAAACCTTTCCTCAAATTTTGCAGTAAAAAAATAGACTTGCAATTCGAGAGATTATCCCTCTCGACACTTCATAAAGTGTTAAGATGGATCTAGGCTGCTTTTATAAAAAGTTGTTTTAACAAATTATAAGAAAAAAATAATAATGTAAAATAAGTTTACTATGTTTTTTTAATGATGAAAAAGATTAATAAAAAAATAAATAAATATGCTACCATCTCACCCTATTATTTAGGGTTTTCATCTAAATCGCATTTGTTAATTGCATAATGGGACTCCCTAGTCATCCTTTCATGTATCTCACATCAATTAATTTTTTTTTACTTAACACATTTTTTTTGCAATTTAATGTACCCAAGCACATATTACATTTACTTAGTTGTCCAAAAATATTACAATTAGCTTATTTAATTCATAACACCATAACTATCATAGAGAAATTTCTTAAGGTGCTAAGCATCTTAATATGTAATGAATACTTTATAAAGTTGGCAAAGTTATAACATGCTTTATGATTAAACTATATACCTCCTCATCCAACCCATTAACATTAAACTTACCCCAATAAATATATGCATTGTAACTATACAGAAGTCCTTGGGTTAGGTCACTTCATTTGGGTTGAGGTGGTGATTAATAGGTGAAACTTTTGGAAGTTTTATCTCCGCCATACACCTGGCACTTCGAATCCCAAGACTAGAAGGACATCAACAACTCCCCGTCTAACCCTAACATCGATGGTCTATGCTCCACAAAGTTTGTTGAGGTAACTAACCCCACCTCACAACACCATAGTTTTCTTCATTCAATACTCATAGATCTAAAAGTTTAGCTCTACAACTCATTGTAATTTTTGGGGTTTTTTGGTGTGTTTTCTATGACTTAAAGCTACTCTGATTTCAATAGATTCTTCTCATGACAATTGAGTTTCCTGTTGAGCTCTTTCGATGGTATTCATTCTTGTTAATGGTTGTCTCTTAATTTATTTGCTTACCCCTCTATTGATGTTCATACGACGATGATGAATTTACCAACTACTATCACTAGTTGGGTTACACCGTCTACCAACTGCAGTGGCCTCCTTTGCATAGGTAAGTGTGCATGGTTTTCCTAGAATCAATTCAAGACTATGAACCCTATACCATGTCGAATTTGATGATTGTCTTCTCTTTTGTTTTTTTTTCCTCCAGATCTAGGTTATAAGGACCTTTTCAACAAGCCCAAGACTCTATTTTTATATAGTTACTAATTTTAGACATTAAACTATTATTGTATTTATTGCCAAAGGAAACCATGATGGACTTATGTCATGATCTAATTATATTATTGAGTTAATAAATAAATTGCTTGAATTTTTTTTGGAAAGAGCACTAGAGTTAGAACACTTCTTATCAGCTTAGGAAAAAGATATTGGTGGCCAAGTCCACATGGTGGATCTTCCTTAAAAGTCTCCTAAAAATACACAACAGAACATAATTAACAAGATTAACATAATAGGAGACAAAGGTTATGTTAATCACTTAGATGGAGAGAAATGCTAAGTGGGTGGAATAAAGTATAGCGGAGAAAAATGCTTTCTTTAAATAAAAAGAATAAGAAAAAAAATTATATATTTCCAAAGAAAATCTAAAACAAAATGACTAGGAAAAAAGGTTTGTAGACCTTAAAACAAGACACTGCTAAAGTTTGTTGGGAATAAAATCTATAAAATGAACCATCTAGACTCAAAAGGGGGTTGAATTTCCACTGGCAAGAGGACCTTAGCTCAAGGAGAACTATTGCACATGTTTCATAGTGGGGGTGGAATTATCTCTTTTCCTAAACAGTTCACAAGAAGTAGTTACGGTTAGATGAAATTATGCTCCTATCTTATCATTGATTTTGCACTGTTTATGGTTAGGAATTGATAGAAAAAAAGGAAGATATATTTTTAATACTTAATTGTATCTATCACAATTTGCATGCATAATCTAATATTATTATAGGTGGCCATCAAACTCATTTTGAAAGTAATATTTCAAGATGCACAACTAAGCTAAACAAATTGTGTGAGAAGTATCAAATATTAATTCATAGTTGTACAAAGGAATTATGGTTATGACTAGCAATCTTCAAGTGAGAATAAGGTTTTGTCTTAGGGTGAAAGGATAATTGATAACTGTACAAAACGGAAATCATATTTTTTTCTAGTTATCAATGGAAAGTAAATATACGGTAATGATATCTAAAACTTTATATTCTATGTAGTTATAATATGATATTATTTGTTTTGAAAGGATGTGATAAGTCAAAAGAACACAAAGTTGTATGTATCATGGTAACATTCGTTCTACCAAATTCATCAAAATTTATGAGTGATATATCCACACAGAAGAGGTAACTACATTAATTGTTGGAAAGAAAACATGGGTTATCCATGTTGTTTGTATTCAACAACCAAAAGAGAATCCTACTTATAAAATAAGCGAAAAGACGAATAAAACCCTATGTGTTATTATAAGCTTGTATGTGCGGAATTAATATATATATTTTCAAAAAAAAAGTTCTACTCAATATACAAATTCTGCAATCTAGAAATCTCAGAGCATTAATAAATGAAGATTATACATGAATAAATAATCATGAACTATTGATAAGACGATGAGTGGGAAAGAGTTGTTAAATAGAAATATATAAATTAACTTGCTAGACTATATAAAATCTATATAGTCTGCCATTGTCGAGAGATCTATAATTGAGGTATAATCAATAGTAAACATCATTATAAATTATCGATATGAGCGGTAAATTTGGTTTCAGCTGAATAATAATATCATCGTGAACTGTAAATTATATTTTTTGTTGGATTACTTAAGAAACCAAATGAAGGCAATTTAATATTATGGAAAAAACAAAAACTAGTATAAGATGATTATAATAGAAAACATGATACAACTTTTTATTTAACTATCCAAGAATATACGACACAAATTCCTTAAAACCAATGACTGAGTATTTATTGCAAAATATGTAAAGGTCATAAACTTCCGAAAGAAGGAGAAATACTATTAAATAATCATAGTTGGGAAATATGTGAAGAATAACAACTAAACCCAAAGCCACAATTACTAGTCATTGTAACACTGAGAAAATTTGTATATTACTCTCAACCATAAATGGTACGAATATATGTGGAAAGAGTTTAAAAACTACAAACTAGATAAACATTTTACTCATAGTGTGGAGAGACAATAATGCTCATGGTACTCTCATTATAAATCCTACCCAAGGCTAGAATATAGAAGTGAACTACGTTCGAAAATCAGCAAATTGACTCAGTAAATATAACTGATGAGCAGAGGACAATTACGTTACATAGAAACACATAAAACTTTATTTAGGGGTAATTATACTCATACATTAGCTCATGAAAAAGTAGAAAACAACTGTAAAAATTACTCATAAACTAATGGAATCAATGAATGCAATACAGAAGAGAAGAGGAGGAAGTATAAGTGCAATCAGAATGACAACGTAACTTCTTTTGGCTGTAATTTGAATTAATTAGACATTATTCACAATTACCCGAAGGTTCTAGATGAATCACTAAGAATTACATAATGGTTAAGAAGAGGAAATGTAGCAAATTTATTTTCTAGTCAAACAAGATATAGGATATTATAAAAAATTCATGCTACTAAGATACCCTTTTCTCTAAATTTAAATTACCCTGTAGTAAGAACTTGACCGCATGGGTGTTCCAGCAATAGACCAAGTATGCAATAGGAACCCCTGACTCATTACATTTAGAACAGAATGATTAGAGCATGAGAAGGATAATGAAAACATACATGTGGCATAAGGAATATAAGTTAGCAGTGAGAGAGCTTCGTTGTTACATAGAGAATAACGAAATGGGACTTATCATATACGTATAACAACCAAAATAAGAAGAGATAAGTATGCGGGTTAAAATATATATATAAAGGAAATTTATAACATCAAGAAGGGCATACCATGTTAGTATAGGAATAAGGTAGAATTATATCAAAACGTACAGAGTATAGAAATAGTAGAGTGGAGGAACACCATAATAATAGGAATCCCTCTATGGGAACCAAACAGAAAAGAAGTGGGTCAAAACCATGGTATCATAATGACAACTCGACTTAAAAGACAAGGATAGTTCTAAGGAAAGGAAAATCAAGGATTCAAAAATACTTGTATATCCCTTGATTAAAAACCAAGCTAGCAAATCTATTGCGCAAGCCTGAAGGAGAAGTACCATTATAACTAGGAGAACTACCATTATAACTTAACAAGACAATCCACTGTTTATGAAACCACATAACTAATATCAAGAGAGTAACCCCAATTTTCAGTCCATGTAAAAGTCGCTCGATGATAAAAATAGAGGAATGGTACTTAAAGCCAAAATTGGTAGGTATGTGAATGACCCAACAAACCTGACAGCGCAATATCACATGTTAAAGAAAAAAAAATAGAGTAAATTAGCCTAATATAGAAACTACAAGGCTTTAAGTGAAGGAGCCAAGCCATAATCCAACAACCTTACCTGTTGTTTCCTGATGCTAACCTCAAGTGAAAGGAAGTGTATGTTTCCACGAAATGTGTTAGAAAAATCGAGCTCCCAAGACTACAACACAAAGGCGAAGGCGGGTTTTAAGACAATTTTTGAGTCAATTGTCTTAACTTGGGACAAAAAAAAACTTGTGTATTGTCTCAAATATTGTCTTTGAGTAGGTGTCTCAAAATAAATTGTCTTAAAAATAAATTGTCTTAAAATATTGTCTCTATAAAGAAAATATAACACAGACCTTTTTGTCTCCCCAGAAACAATTTCATTTTCTTTTTTGTCTCTCTAGAGACAATAGTTGGGATTAAAAACATTGTTTTTAAGGAGACAATGTCTTTGATCCTAACTATTGTCTCTCTAGAGACAATAAAAAATTACATTCAAAGACAATACGAGATCACTTTTGTCTCTTTAGAGACAATATAAAATAATGAATCTAGAAAAATATCTCACCATTGAAATAAACAAACATTAAAAGTATTCAATTAAAAATAAACTACAATATCATTGATTAATTCATATTAGAACATAGTGGGATTGAACAATCAGCCTCCTTCTTATAAAGAAGGTACTCTTCCATTGAGCTAGCATCCTTTAGAGATTCACAATAAAAATGGCAATAAAAATAATAGCTATTAAAAACAATTTGGTTAAACAAAATAATAATACAATTAAAATTCACTTAGAGGAAAATTCAACTCGAAAATAACCACCTAAGAAAACATTAGAAAATTAATAAAATAATGTCATCTAGACAATTTTTTAATATTTCATTTTTATTATTTTACTTTAACCAAAACTAGCCAATTAAATGTCATTTTTATCAAAATAATTGTATATATATTTTATATTTAAATTAGTTGATTAACACAAGATTTAATAAATTTTGGTAATTCAAAATTTAATATATTGTTTCAAATTTGTTATATAAATTCCTAAATATAAGGAATGAATTTAGTCATTGATAAAAAAATATTAAAATTAGTAACATTTGTTTTGACAATATTTAATTTTTTAATATAAAAACAAATATGTGCAAAAAAAACAACATCATCAAATAATTTTTTCAAATATTGAAATAGAAAATATTTTATTATCAAAAATTGCTTGTATTTTCACATTTTCTCCACTCATAGCTAATAAACAAGTTGTTTTCTTTTAAGCTAGCCATCACATACCCTTTCCCGGATTTTTTCCATATGTGATGAGGCTAATTGAGATTCCTTTCTATTGCAAATATTGAAGGTCTCTTTACATATATATCCACTATAAAATATTTAAATCAGGTTATATATAAATTCAAATATTATTATATTGAGATATTTTACATGATAAAAAAACATAAGTTTTATAAATAAAATAATACTAAATAATAATAACTTGATCCTAATTTCTATTGCCTACTAGAGAGTCCCTTTGTAAGCTTTTCATATTCCTATGATATTGGCTGAAAATTCGTCGAAAACCAATAAATCTTGAAAAAAAATCTTAAAATCAAAAGTTTTAAATATCTTTAAAAAAATCTCATTTCCTCTGATTCTAGTTCAAATTTCCTTGCTTCCTCTATGTAGAATCCAGAATAGCGAAGTATCATAGAATATAGCCAAGTGACATAGAATCACCTGTACTTTGAAAAGTATAATGTGAGAGAAGCATCATAAATTTTGAAATCTTAAAAAATAATGAAAAGTTGTAAATCTTGAAAACAAATCTTAAAATGAAAAGTGATAAACTTCTTTAGAAAGAAATCTCGTATTCCTTAGATTCTGGTTCAAAATTTCTTTCTTCCTTTGTGTAGAATCTAGAATAGCCAAGTGTCCGAGAATACATAATAGCCAAGTAAGAAAAGAATCATAAATTTTGAAATCTTGAAAAAATTTCATAAAATGAAAAGTTGTAAATCTGTTGAAAACAATTTCGCATATTCCTCTGATTCTAGTTCAAAATTCTTTGCTTCCTTCGTGTAGAATACAAAATAGCACAATGCCCTAGAATCACCTGTAATTTTAAAACTATAAAATGAAAGAAGCATCATAGATTTTGAAATCTTAGAAAACCAGGAATAACCGTAAATCTAAAAAAAAATTCTTAAAATGAAAAGCTGTAAATCTCTTAAAAAATATTTCTCATATTGCTCTGATTTTCAAAATTCCTTGCTTCCTCCTTGTAAAATCCGGAATAGCTAAATGCTTTGAAAATTATAAAGCGAGAGAAAAACATAAATTTGTAAATCTTAAAAAACCTTGAAAAGCCATAATCCCTGAAACAACAATGGAAATGAAAGTTTTTGAAAAAAGATAAATATTTAGAATTTTAAAAATATTACTAATTTTATCAATTATGTTTTTAAATATTTGCGGATAAAAAAATATATTATCAATATTATATAAAAATATTATTATTAATAAGTTCTAAAAACATAAAAATAAAAGAAAGAGTATTAAAATTATGAATCAAATGGAAGCTCTAGTTTTACGGAAAAAAGGATAAATATTTAATAATTTAGAAACTATGTTTTTAAAAATGTTTATTCAATAGAAGTGTATTATTATATTAGATGACTTGAGAAAAATTTTAATAATTTTTTTCTGAGATTAATAATACTATGCTTTACCTTTCATAAATATTAGTTTTATATAAATATAATTTAAAAATATTACTAACTTTATGAAACTATGTTTCTAAATAAATTGTGGATGAAAATATATTATTAATATATATAGAATTTACATTATTAATAAATTTAAACATAAAAAGAAAGAATGAAAGAGTATAAAAATTAAATGTAAAAATCTCAATAAATTCAAATGGAAAGTGGTAATTTTTTTAAACATGAAAAAAAGATGACATTTAATATTTCTAATTTTTATGAATTATTTCAATGTTTGACTAGAAATTATTATAATATTAACCTGAGTTGTAAATCTTTACTTCTTTTCTTTAATGTAAACTAATCAACTCTATGGATTTACTCTTTCCTTAAATATAATTTTATTTTTAATATTTAATATAGTTTTATGGCATTTTGACACCAAACCATATTATTAAAAAAATTCACATATACACAAATTAGATAATTAAAATTTTCCATGTCATATTAGGTACTGGTATCTCTTTTTAATTTTAAAAAAATTTGATTGGATTACATATTATGACATGGAAATTCAATGTTAAGTTTTTAAAATCAAATTTCCTTTAATGAGAATAAAATACCAATAACTCACAATTTTGATTAATTTGAGTTCATTTGTAATTACAATACAATTTTGAATTAAATAGTTAAAATAAAAATACATCCAAATCAAAACCACAATTGAAATTATATCAAAATCACACTCAAAATAAATTTTAAAAATGAGCTTTACAAAGATGTCACAAATCTTAGTAAATAGGAAATGATGCTTTTGAATGGAATGGTTGAAAACACAATAGATAGATTTACATTAAAGTCGGGCCCAAAATAACAGAACAATAAAATCCATTGAAACACAAATATGCCAATAAATTTTCAATTTTGAGAGATTTTAAATCTCATAATTTCAGTGTATCATTTGCTCACTTGATCCTACATTAGTTTTTTCCTTTAACCTGGTCTCTTCGATTTTTCATAATGACCATAGATCATTGAATGGAGTAGCTTCCTTCTTCTCATAGATGCTTAATGTGAAGTTGCTCCATGCCTCTAGTAGTGCATTGATCACTATGATTGTCATTTACTTGTCAGACATTATTTCTCCCAACCCTTGGAGTTGGTGTCTTATCTCTAACACCCTCATAAAGTAGAGGGAATTCCTTCTTCTTTTGATATCTTAATCTTGTAGAGTTCTTGCCTTAACAAGACCACTTCTCCCGCAGTGCTTACAGAGAACAATTCTACAAGTTTGTCATATATTTCTTTTGATGTTTCTAGTTTTGAAACATAGGGAATGAGGGGATCCTTCATGGATTCTATGAGAATCATGTGAGCTCTTACTTCCCCTTTCATGTACTTTTTAAGAGATTGAGATTCTTCCTTTGTAGGTTTTCTGTTTGAGCCTTTAACATGTTCCACAACTTCATTTTGTATGAGGATTAAATCTGTCATCTTCTTCCATGGAAGAGAGTTTGATGAGAAAACCAATCTATTGCTCTCCTTACAAAAATACATTTTGATAGATTCATGTGTGGGCATAAAGATAATTTCTTGTGAAGATTACTCCTTGACGACAATATCTTCAATCTTTTTCCTTCTTTCTGTTGATGATGATATGATAATAGAATATTTCTTCTTGAAGAAGATGTATTCCTTCAAATAGTGATCCTGTCTTAGAGGGAGATCACATTGACTTCTTCATGGTGTTAACAACTTCTTTCTTTCTTCTTTTGGATGATTAAAATGGGGTTAGTAAGCAAATGCCACCATCCAAATAATTTAAGGAGAGTAGGGCATATTTAGAGGAGGCTAACTCAAGAAACCATAAGCAAGAAAAGGGGGAAAGCATGTAAGAAATATGGTTAGAGTATGCATAAAAATCCCCATCCTTCAATGAAATGGTGGTTTACACAAGGCTCATGAGAGAATATGGGATGGAGGGTAGATTGGCATGGTGAGAAAATGAGAGATGGGTTTTATCTACTAAAGGAATATGAGATGGAGGCTATGTCTAAGTTCAGGGAGGCTTTTAGCTTGTTTGACAAGGATGGAGGTGGATGTATCACAACAAAGGAGCTTGGGATAGTAATGCATTCTTTGGGTCGAAACCCTAATGTATATTGGAAGTGGTCCAAATTTTTTATATTCAATAATCCAGTAGTGAATACAATCAACCAGAAGAGAGTAGTTTTAATTTGCCTATAGATGCAACATACTAAAGACAACATTCCAATTTGATTTTACTAACAAGAATCAAAGAAATAGATGATTTTGATCATCCATCACCTTCATAGAGAGTAAACAACAACCATGCCCATTCTTTCCTCTACGACACAAATTTTCCCATGCCAAGATGAAGCCAAAAACATACATTTAGTGATATTCTTATGCAGAGCGAAAATATGAAGCCAATAGACATAAATGCTTTGAAGGATTGCTCAAACTAGAGTCAACTTGCCTCCTAGGGAGAGCTACCTGTGTTCCCATGATAAACGATTACAGTGGATTTTCTTTATAAGTGAATTCCAATTGTTAATTCCATAACAATTAGCTTTGAGCATAAATCTAAGATATATAAATCCGCATCAAATGCAGTGTAGAAAACACCAAAAATATGATAAATCTCTAGTACTGATGCGTCATCTGGGTAAGCAAAAATCATATGAGATTTAATATTATTCATAAGTTGTCTAGAGACTGACCAAAAGAGTTCAATCAACCAAAGAGTAACATATCATAGACAAAGCTCAAAGGAGTAACTATGACTTGTCTACGTGCACACCTGCAACCAAAATTAAATTTAATCCATCTACCTCCACACCTGTAGCCAAAATTACCGCCCTTGTGAATTTTGTGACTAATTCTTCGACAATCCAATCTTTTGTCCTCAACATCTGCTTTTCACAAAAGTTTTCATAGATATTTTGAAGTAGGCATATTTTCTACTAAGGAATATTTGTAATTTTCCTCCACCATCATTGTTGAAATTATGGCGTATATTTGCAACTACTCATGAAGTTTTAATCAAAATCACAAGACACAAACCTAATCTACTGCTCTGCGAAAGTTAATTCACAATTTAGAACAAAATTTTTATACATGCAATAAGAAATAACACACATGCACACAAATGTTTTCCTGCAGAATGTAATATGCTAAAAACCCTAATGTCTTCTCGCATTAATATGATGAATAGAAATGTATTACAATTTCTTTTCTCAATAGAGCACAACCTGCAAGTGACTAACCTATCTCTCTGCTCACTAATAAGCTCTGACCCAGACCTAGTAAATTTCTACCTCTTCTTGAGCCCATATTTCCTTGTGGAATTCCTTAAGAAATTATGCCCCTATTAGTTAGGAATTTTTACATAATGGATTGTGAAACTCCCAAGGTTGATCATCTGACTACATGCAATACCTGTACACTGAAGACTAGTTGACAATTGATGTTACACTACCTTGAAATCTCCGCCATAGCTAGGGAACTCAAATTCTCCATGAATTAGATATTTTGGGTTGATTTATCATTTAATTGGATGATCATTGAGTTTGATTGAAGTCCCATTGCACAATTAGCCTTCCACTAGTTCGTCAAGTAATTGGAACTAGTTTAATTGAAAATAAGATCAGATAACTGACTTTGATTGCTACAAATTATAAATCATACATGCTTATCTAAACTCTAACTCATCCAGCTCAAATTTACTGAGTAAACTTGGGGACATAAGCCATGTCACACAATTCAACTACATCCAAGGTGTTCGTTGATGTGGAAATTCATATTTTCTCAATTTAATCAAGGAAAAATCATATTGAGAATTTCTTAATGCATTTTTGAGACTCCCTCTCTGAAAGAAAGGGACTATCAACCACCCCCCATCCCGCACCTATGGAACTCGAACTTCCCTTTTGACAAAGCTTTAGTCAGAATGTCAACATCTTGCTCCTCTGTCAGAATAGAGTGTAGCAACATCATTTTCTTCTAGACAAAGCCCTATAAATGGTGATACTAGATATCTATATGCTTGGACGATAATGAAATACATGATTCTATGAGAGATTTATGTAACTCTAATTATCACAATTGGATTCATCATCTGACCAAATAGTCCAACAAGCATATTTCTCATTCATATTGCCTCACATGTTGCTTGACTTGTAGCCATGTATTATGCTTTTGTCTAGCTGAACACCACATATATTTTCTTCATGTCCTACTGAGAAACAACAGTGGATTGAACAATGAAAATTTCAATTGATGTACTCCTTCTCTCTAATGGACTTCATGCCCAATCTGCATCTGTGAAGCCACACAACTTCACTCCCTCTACTCGTCTGTACCATAGTCCAAACTAGGTAGTGCCTCTGAGGTATCATGAAACATGCTTACTTTCCTTCCAAAATAGTTTTATTTATGTAACCATAGCTTGGATTATCTAGTTGAATGCATAACCCATATCTGGCCATGTGTTCACAAGATACTTGAGTGGACCCACTAGCTGCTGATAAATGGTGGCATCCATTTCACCTAAAGTGGCATCCTCCTTCCTCTACTTGTTCATTAGAGGTGTCTCCATGGGTTTACAAATCTCCATGTAGGATCTTTAGAGTATATCATCTGCATATTTTCCTTGAGAGAAAAACATTCCCCATCACCTTGCCATATTTCCAACCCGAGAAAGTAGTGCATGAAATGCATGTCCTTCATTTCAAATTCCCTTGCAAGGTCCTCCTTGCAAGAAATTATTAACTACTCATCACTAGTTAAAATAAAATTATCAACATATAAGGAAATAATAACAAATTTACTGTCTATCGAGATGTGATGAGCTTTACATTCGCTTCATTTATTGTGAAGCCCGAATTGGTGAGATAACTATCGATCTTGGTGTACCATGCACGAGGTGCTTGTTTGATATCGTACAAAGCTCATTTGGGTCTGCACACATGAGACTCTTGATCAAATATCTCAAAACCTTTTTGTTACTCTCTGTACACCTCCTCCTTAATAACCCCATTGAAAAATATTAATTTTGCACCCATCTCATGGATATTCCACCCCATCTGTGTAGCCAGACGAAGAATTGATCTAATGGATGAGTACCTTGCTTCAAGAGAAAATGTCTCCTCATAGTCAATTCCCTAAACTTGAGAGGACCCCTTGGCCATAAATTTGGCCTTATACTTCTCTATGTTTTCGTTGTTTCTTGCTTCATCTTGAAGATCCACCTCAAACCCACCATTGATTTATATGCTAGTCTTGGGACCTTTTCCAAAACACTGTTCTTTATAATGGATTTGTATTTCTCCACCATTGCATCAACCCATATAGGTTGCTCTATTTCTTCCTCAAAATAGGATGCCTCAATATCTATAAGCTCATTCATAGGAGCCATGTAGTCAATGTACCTTTTAGGTAGCCTCCTTTGCTTATGCAAATTTGAAGGATAAGCCACATTCTCCTTTACATCCTACATAAGTCAATCAACTTCCTTAGTTATTTTTATGCCTTTTCTAGAGGTTTTATTTTAGTGAATGTCTCCACTCTCTGATCCATAATTTTTGGTTTCTCTACAACTTACTAAGGTTCCTCTTTTGGAGCTAAAATCTAATATTTTGGTGCGATCTAAAGCTCCCACCCAAGAGAGCACCAAATAGTCTTCTCCTCATCAAAATTTACATCCCTTCACACAACTATAATTATGAATGATGGAAAGTACATATGTTAATTATGGGGATTTTCTATGTAACCCACAAATACTCCCATTTCTGTGGTCAACTAAAGCTTATTCCTTGATTCTTTGGAGACATGGCAGTAAATATAGGCTCCAAAAATCTTGAAGTATGACACATCTGACTTTCTTCCTAAGAAGGCCTCCAACGCAATCATGCCAAGAATCTGACGAGGACTTTGGTTCTACAAACATACTGTTGTATTGCATGCCTCAACCCACAAATGCAAAGGTAGGCCTTGGTCATACAACATCACCCTCGTTGCTCCCAAAATGTTACGGTTCTCTCTCTCACCCACCCCATTCTGATGTGGGTTATGGGGTGTTGTCAATTCTCATCGAATGCCTTCTTTCGCAGATAAATTTTTAAATTCATTCAACACATACTCACCTCCATTATTTCTCCTGAGAGCCTTCACATTCTTGTTGGTTTCTTTCTTAACTAGTGGCTTGAGTTCTATGAATTTTGATAATGTCTCATCTTTCCTCTGCATGAAGAGATCCAACACTTATGTGAGAAGTCATCAATAAAAAGGACAAATAATTTGTGTCTACAAGTGGATGTTATCAAGAAAGGTCCACAGACATCAAAGTGGATCCTTTCTTGGACTACATGCACTTTGTTGCCCTGATCATGGAATGCAATTTTTATGTACTTCCCCAAGGTACATCCTTTGCATACATCATGCTGCTCAAGTGTTCCTTTAGGGAGGCTAGTGGCTATTTTTTGTATAATATTCAAGGATCCATGATGCGAATGGACAAGTCTTATGTGCTAAATTTCACCTAGATCATTTCCTTGCACTTTCTCTTCCTTAATGCTTAATGCAACACAATCTTCCACATCTAACTTATATAGATTCTTCACAAAAACCTTGATATTATTCACCAGCCCTATGGCTATGTGTCTCAGGAATTTTTTTCCTTTGTTGATGATCACGTCATAACCATGGTCTTCCAAAACTGCAACAACAATGAGATTTTTCTTTAGGCATAGAACAAACATGACATTCTTGAGCCTGGGAGGGGAGCGTGACTCCCTCTAAAAGGTGACTGTACCAATACCAGTCATGTTGTACCTTCTTTTGTCCTCAAGCTTGATGTGCATCTGGAGATCTTTCTCCTCTAGGTCACTCAGAAAATCTCTACACCCTTTTCGATGGAACAATGCATCTGAGTCCAATTACCACATGCTCCCCATCACTGTGTTGGACATGAATGCAATAAGGGTAAAGTTAAGGTCAAACTATGAAGCCAAGGATTCACCCACTACTCCTCCTAAGGTATTCTTGCTTGCCTTTTTCCATTGGCAGTTCATGGCATAATGCCCATACTCATGACAATGGAAGCATTTAATTTTTAACAAACCTTTCTTCTTTCACCCTTTGTTGGATTTTGGTCTAGTTTGAGATTTCTTCCCTTTTCCCTTCTTTCCCCTTCTAACCAACGAAATTTTTTCTTCATCCTTGCCCTTGGATGAGGTCCCATCTCTGGTATTCTGCCTTATTTCCTCTTGTAACAAATCGTACCATAACTGTTCCCTATTTAGTAGTTTCTCCCTCCCGTTCATTTAATCTTAATAGCTATGTCAACTATTGGGAAGGCCCAAAAGGACTATTCTTACTAAGAAATCCTTTGAAGAAGTAACACCAACTCCTGCAAGGTTATCACAAACTTGTGTGAACCTGCTCAGACATCGTGGGATAACGTCATTCTTCTACATCTTGAGATTTCAAAGTTTATCCTTGAGCACCAACTATTTGTGGTTAGTACTATTCTAGAAAAGATTTGTCAGTGCTTACCACATTGCATAACGATTTTTTTTCCCATGAATATTGCTGACAATGTGGCCCAGTACTCCCTCCAATATTGTTCTCCACACCTTGGCTACAACTTTCTTCCACTGAGAAAGATTTTGAGCATAAGATTCTATTGGTTTTGTAACATCCCTCTTGATGTATTCTAGCAATCCATTGTCATAAAATACCTCCTCCATGCGATCCTTCCAGTCAATGAAATTAGATCTACCTTCCAAGGCATATGCTAGACTCAACCTGTTCAAGGTCATCTTCTTATCTCTTAAGAGATCTTGCTACACTAAACTACAAATTCAAACCTTTTGAGAAAAGAATCAAAATTTCTACTCTAATGTGAATCCTTCTATTATACGATGTAGAAATTATAGCGTAGATTTGTAATTTCTCATGAAGTTTTTCCAAATTCATAAGACACAAACCTACTCTACTCCTCTACAGAAGTTAATTCACAATTTAGAAGAAAAAATTCAAACATGCAATAAGAAATAAAACACATGCACACAAGATTTTCCCTGGGGAAAGAAATCTACCAAAAAATCCAATGCCCTGTATCAATCTAATGGATATAGATGTATTACAATTGCTTTACTCAACTGTCCACAACCTGTAAGTGAATAACTTAACTCTTTGCACACTAAGAAGCTCAAACCCAAACTTTGTCAATTTTTCCTGTACTTGAGCCCTTATTTCCTTTTGCAATTCCTTCAGAAGTTAGGCCACCATTATTTAGGTTTTTTTCCAAGGTAGATTGTGAAATTCCTAAGGTTGATCATGTGACTACAAGCAACACCCCTAACCTCAAGAATAGTCTACAACTACTGTTACAATACCTTGGAATGTCCACCACAGTTCGGGAGCTCGAATTGTTTGTAGGCACTAGCTATTTTGGGCTAATTGATCAGTTAACTAGATGATCGTTGCATTTGCGTGAATTCCCATTACACAACTAGCCTTCCACTAATTCCTCCAACAATTAGAACTAGTTTAATTGAAAAAAACCTGAGATAATTAACTTTGATTGCTACAAATTAGCATTCAAACATGCTTAACTGAACTCTAACTCCTCCAACTTGAATTTATTGAGTAAAATGGGCAACACAAGCCAAGTCATACAAGCTAATTGCATCAAAGTTATTTGTTGATGTGGAAATACAAATTTTCTCAATTTAATATGGGCAAAATCAAATTGAAAATTTCTTGCTGCATTTTTCAACAATCCTTTAGGTGAATATAATGTATGTTTCCAATCCAGCACAACAATGTGCTAATAACAACAACCAATGGATATAAGTAGCGTTGAAAATAAATAAAACAGTAAAAAAATGCATATCAAAACATAATTGATGGAGACCCTCAAAAGTAATTTAATTATGTTACCACCTACCCACATTCATTGAAAGTGCCCCCACTACTTCTCTCACAATGTACACCTCTATTGTCGATGTCCATCGCCCTAAATCCCACTAGTTGTTTTCAACCTCCATCGCTCTATTTCCTGAAGAACCCATCAATAGCGTAAAGATGAACGCTTAATCCTTTACCTTTTCTACTAGCACATCATATTGAAAACTTTAAGATAAAAGATTTATTTTGTCTTATACAATTCCCCTCCATGTAGTAGTGTGAAATGTAAATACATACACATTGTCTCTAATCGTATGAACAGAGATTGAATGGACAAACGAGTAATTAATATATGGGAAATCTAGCTAGGGAATGTTCTCACATTAATCAGAGTTGGCTACCCCCACGAAATGAAGAGCCCAACAAGTCATTGTCTTTACACAACATAACATGACTAGAAAGTGAAATAGTAGCGTTGGTATAGGCATGATACAATATTATCCCTCAAGCTGGCGGACTTAGGGTGCACTGTGAGAGTCAATTTTGTAGTCATTTGATAATATTTTCTTAAATTGATATGTTTTTGTCTTAATTGTTAATTTTCTTAAATGGGATTCTTTTTAAGTGGCCATTTCCTCGAATAGAGAGTCATCTTAAAATACTTTTGTCCCAAATTTCTTTTCTCTCAAATTTTATATTTAAGACATTTCAATTGATATTAAATTTTAATGTAAAATAATTAAAATAAAAAGTGACTTTTTAAGACAAAATGTTTCTTTTGTCTTAAATGTGTTAAAAGTGCGCTTGGTGTAGTAGTGCAACATACCGACTAGGCTTGATAGCAACACTCTCTGAGACATACACAAATTCCATTAGTGAGATAGACACATGAAGAGAAACAAGATCCAAAAGGAGGGGTAGGGTGTGTGAAAATAAAGGACACCATCAAACGAGGTACGAACAAAATCCATACCATTCGTATGAGGCAGTATAACCCCCATGTAAAGGTCACATGGGGCTTGGGTACGTGGTGATCAATCCTTTGCTAAACAAAAACCCATAAAAAATCACACCAGTTCACTATATAATTTATTAAGTCATGATAAGGATATAAATATTATACACATCTTCATGAGTTGATTAAGCAATTTGGAGGGACAACAAACATTGTAGCCAAATTCCTATCTAATATCGACCTTATATTAATGCAGGAAGGTAACTACTTTAATACACCATTCAAATGTAATTTGAGGTGTGTTAACTCAACGTAGGAGGTTACCCATGTTCTAATACAATCCTTAGTGCGTGGATAAGTGATAGATTTTATGTGAGCCCTTAATGCATGGATAAGTTGTAAGTTTTATGGGATAATTAAAAAAAAGTAATAAAATTGAGGTATGTGACAGATGGTATTAGAGTTGTAGGGTCAACATGGTCAATGCTAAGGCCTATTGTTATAGCCAAAAAATGATCACCTAGCCATTTCTAACTAGGTGTATCGAAATACACCTTGTAGTATTAATTTTGCAATAGTAAAATCACTTTCATCATGGGAAATAATTTAGTAAACCATTTTTATTAAATTATTTTATGATTAAAATTAAAAAACCCTATGAGAAAGATTGAATATCTATTAAACTTTAAATTAGTTTTGATTTATATTACTTCACCAGCATAGATCCATTTTAAATACAGATGTTCCATTTCGAATACAAGCCAGATAGGGATCCAATTTCTTCACTTACAATTTTTTTTATGAGCAAAAATTATTTAAATGTTTTGTATAATTATTTAACTTTTTTTTTAGATTTAAAAAAATATAGTTTGACAGACATGAGCAAAATTTCAACTTTAATGACAGAAGGATAATGTTACACATTATACTGGGTTGTAGAAAGAGCATCTCGGCTCAATAATTGTATCGGAGAAAAAACAAAAAAAAACTAAATGAAGAATGATGCATAAGGGAAAAAACTAAATTTTTTTTATCGAGAATGGTGAATAGGAAAAAAAAAACTAAGAAAAACTAAAGTAAGAATGATGCATTGGAAGAAAAATGAGAAAAACTAAATCAAGACTGATGCATAGGAGAAAAAAAATGAGAAAAACTAAATCAAGACTGATGCATAGGAGAAAAAAAATGAGAAAAACTAAATAAGGAACTATTTTAATTATACTCATCTATGTATTTATTTTTTAACGAAGATTTTAAAAATAACTTGAGATTAATTTGACTATAGGATATTGATAAACTATTATATTGATAAATTATAATGTTGATAGATAATATTTTTTTAATATGAAATTTCACTATAAAATAAATATGACTCGTTAAAAGTATATAATTTACTTTATAATAATAATAAATATGGAATTTAATCATTTTTTTTTTCTAATTTAGGAATGTAAAATGAATGATAAGATACAGGTGATACTTGTTATAAATTTATGTTTATATGTTTATTATTTATTTAATTATATAATTATATAAAAAAAATATTTAAAATTAATAATTTTACAAGTTTCAATGTTCAATTTTTAATTTGTTTTAAATTTTGACGGTTTAAAATGTCTTTTTTCTGGTGTGAGGAAATTTAGACACGATAATTTTTTTCCCAAAGTTTTTTTTGGCGGGCTATACTAAAACAATATTTGAAGTGTGAGAATTGTAATTTGGATAAATTTGGATTCCAAAATTTCTGCAAATTTGAACAAAAATCATCTTTGAATTCCCACTATTTTTATAGGAATCTGTGACCTAAAGGGACTACTCTCTTTGCCTAAATAGAGTACTCTCTCTTACGCAACCGGGGAAGTCATTTACTTGAAAATTGTATAATGTTATTTTCATCACTCCAAAGATCGTCAGGAAGAAAAATATTGCAGTTAAAATAACATTAAATAACCTAAACCAGCCAGAATTGTCATGAAAGTTGAGAGTATAGTGTCATATGATGACCTTAATTGTACAGAAGAAAAAGATCAACAAATTTTTCAAATGAATAACAAATAAAAAATGATGTTTGTTAGCATTGGTAAGTCTATGATGCAATCGACATTCTTAACAAGTCTATTAGATAAGCATCAGGTCTCTTACAAAAGTTATCAGTGTTAGGTTTTTCTGGTGATTCCAAACAAACGAACAGAGAATGATGCTCTGTTTCTTTACACAGGATCTTAACACAGCAGAAACTAAAATTTGTTTGCTGCAGACAGAGTTTCAGCAACACACATAAAACTTGTATTCATTAAAAGAAAAATTGTTGTTACAAAATGGGTCTTCCTCTAAACAGAGGGATTACAACAGGAACGCTTCAGCTCCAAAAGAAATTTTCTCTGCATTGTTGTGCATTACTTCTCATCAAATCTCTATGCATCATTTTCTGAATATATATATATATATATATAGCATCAGTTTACAAAATATCTCTACTAACCTATGCGAGAAGATGTCTTAATTAACCACCAAACACTTTTACTATCAGATATAATCTGTTGATCTTAATGAACAAAATTTGATCTTCTCAGACATTCTGCTATACTTCTTGAGTCGGTTGTGTGGAAACCCATAACTGATAAATGTTGCGGTCGGCTCGAGGCTAGTTCTTTTCCTTCTCGGCCATGCTTCTTCTTTAATGTTGTTGGTGAGCAGTTATGGCGCAAAGCCTTCTTTCTTCCTTGGGAACACAACACAGGGTGAGTGCGTAAATGCAGTATGGTGGTGGTGTGCATTTGATGGGAACAAATATGGGCCATTGGATCAGCAGATGAGCAGCGGGATCGCATCGTAAAACATTATCGGGAGGATGAGAAGAGGTGAGAAGCGGCGATGTCCGATGTGCGATGATATCGTATCGCAGTATAGCAATCGACAGATACAAAACGGAGGGCTTAACACACAATGGGCAAAAGTTGCGATCTGCAATCGCATCGCACGGTCACAATCGCAGAAAACAAAGGGAAATAAAAAAGGCAAGGGGTATAAGGATGCGATTTGCGATATGATCGCATCGCAGAAAGAAAAACTGCATGGTTTTTCTGAAGTAAAGCATGCTGCTGCTATTCAGCTGTCACTGCAGTTGAAATTACAATTTCAACACAACCCTTTAATTTCAACTGTTGTGATTTTTCTGCATACCCAGGCATTTCCTGAAATGATCAAAACTTTTCTTTCCCAGTGGTTTTGTCAAGATGTCAGCTAACTGATCCTCTGTTTTGCAGTGCTGCAAAACAATCTCACCATTGTTAACCAATTCACGTATGAAGTGAAATTTGATGTCTATGTGCTTTGTCCTTTTATGAAAAACAGAGTTTTTAGACAATGCTATTGTTGAGCTATTGTCACAGTAAATGGTTGTGCCCTTTTCTTATTCATGACACAAATCTCTGAGAACTCTTCTCAGCCACACTGCTTGGCATGCTGCTGCTGTCGCTACCACATACTCTGCCTCTGCTGTTGACAAAGACACAATTGGTTGCTTCTTGGAAGCCCATGAGATGGCTCCCGATCCCATATGAAACACATATCCCGATGTGCTTTTCCTATCATCAACACTTCCAGCGCAATCACTTTTAGTGTAACCTTTCAACATGAAACTTTCAGAAGAGGAGTATAAAATACCAAACCCCTTCATTCCATTCACATACCTTAGAATCCTCTTGGCTGCCTGCCAATGAGTCTCTTTCGGTCTTTCCATAAATCTGGAGATTAAACTCACAGCGTGGATAATGTCCGGCCTAGTTGCAGTCAAGTACATAAGGCTGCCAACTATGCTTTTGTACAATTTTGGATCAAAATCCTTGCTGCTGTCTTCTTTGGTCAATTTCAACCCCATTACAGTTGGAGTCACAGCTGTCTTGCTGTTCTGCATGTTAAATCTCTTCAACACTACTTCTACATATTTAACTTGAGAAATGAAAACACCATTTTCACTTTGGTCTACTTCAATTCCAAGAAAATATCTTAAGAAGCCCAAGTCAGTCATTTCAAATTCACTTTTCATGATTGCTTTGAATTCAACAATGAGAGAAGCATCATTGCTAGTAAAAATCAAATCATCTACATATAAAACAACAATAAGAATCTTACCATCATTCTCCTTTATGTAGAGTGTGGGTTCACCCCCACACTTATCAAACCCATTCTCAATCAGATAAGCATATATTCTGTTGTACCATGCTCTTGGAGCTTGCTTCAGCCCATAAAGAGCCTTCTTCAGTTTGCAGACTTTATGCTCTTAGCCTTCAACTTCATAGCCTGGAGGTTGTTCAACATAAACCTCTTCTTTTAACACTCCATTCAGGAATGCATATTTAACATCCATCTGATAAATCTTCCATTTGTGTTGTGCCACAATAGACAACACTGTTCTGACTATTTCCATCCTTGCTACTGGTGCAAAGGTTTCATCATAGTCTTTGCCTTGTTGCTGCTTGTAGCCTTTCACAACAAGTCTTGCTTTGTGCCTGTAAATCTTGCCTTCAGCATTGCTTTTGGTCTTATAGACCCAGTTAACTCCAATGGCATCTTTGCCATCAAGGAGGTCCACTAACTCCCATGTTTTACTCTTCTCAATTGCACCAATTTCTTCATTCATTGCTTCAATCCATTTATCTTCATTTATAGTATCTTGAAAATGAACTGGGTCATCAACATGATAATACAAAGTGAATAATGAATTTAGACCTGTATTTTTACTTACCTCTCCTTGTTCATAAATCTCATTCAGATTTCTAAATCTTGGTCTTGTTGGTGTGCTTGGAGTTCCATCTGAACTTGATGGTATTTCTTATCCCTGTGGTGTGCCTGGAGAAGCACTTCCTTGACTTCTCAAGGTTGTTCGAATTCTAGCTTATGGTGTGGTTTGTTGTACTTGCTGTGGTGGAGGAGGAGCCACCAAGGAAGGATTATTTGTTGTTGTCCCTTCATCTTCTTCTTCGTGAGACACAATTATCTTCACATTCACTGTCTTCTCTAAGCTTCCATCCCAAGCTTCATCTTCAATGAACTGCACATCTCTGCTTACTATCAATTTCTTGGTGGATGGATTTTATAATTTGTATGCTTTTGACTCATCACAATAGCCAATAAAGACACACTTCTCCCCCTTACTGTCAAGCTTCTTCCTTAGCTAATCCGATACATGTGCATATGCTACACAACTGAATACTCTCATCTGAGTGACAGTTTGCATTTGACCACTCCATGCTTCTTCTGGTATTTTGTTCATGACAACTTTAGTTGGGCATCTATTCAAGATGTAAACTGCACAAGTCACAGCTTCTGCCCAATACTGATATGACAAGTGTTTTGCCTTCAGCATACTTCTGACCATGTCAAGAATGGTCCTATTCTTCCTTTCGACAACACCATTTTGCTGAGGTGTATACCTCGTAGTGAATTGCTTTTGTATGCCATTCTCTCTGCAAAAATGCAAAAAGTCTTTGGAGATGTACTATCCTCCTCTATCTGTTCTGAGCACTTTGATATAATGCCCACACTACTTCTCAAGAAGAGTTTTGAAGTGGCGGAATTTCTCAAACACTTCACTCTTCTGTTTCAGCATATACACCTATGTCTTTCTGGTGTAATCATCAATGAAAGTTAAAACATATTTATTTCCGACAAATGATGGTATTTGCATCGGTCCACACACATCAAAGTGAACAATTTCCAAGGGTGCTTTTTCCCTTATACTCTTTCCTACTAGAAAGCTTTCTTTGTGTTCCTTTCCCAAGATGCAGCCTTCACAAAGGCTGTCCGGTTTCTCGATCAATGGCAATCCCTTTACCATTCCCTTTCTATGCAACAGATTCAAGCCTCCAAAATTGAGATGTCCAAATCTGAAGTGCCACAACCAATTCTGATCTTTCACTTGTTCTTGAAAGACTTCTTGTGTTACAGCTACAATAGTTCTTCCTTCCTTCAAATTTTCCCTGAGTTTGAGAGGAAACATTCTATTGCTGGTCATCTGCACCTGTGCAATGATCTTCTTACTTGGAGTTATGTCTCTGATTGTACACATATCATCATTGAAGAAAACATTGTAACTTTTGTTAATGAGTTGTCCAATGCTCAAAAGATTACATTTCAGACCAGGTACATAGTATACCTTTGGCACAATCACCTGTTCTCCATTTCTTGCTCGGATACTGACTTTTCCCTTAACTTTGATAGATATGTTACTATCAGTTCCTGTTGTTACCTCAGATTTCACATTTTGATCTAGATTGGCAAACATTGCAATATTTCCAGTCATGTGATTACTACAACTTGAGTCAAAGAACCAAAAATCTTCTTGTTTGCCTTGTGCAATGTTACATGTTAACAACACAATCTTTGGATTCTTATCTTCTTCATTTGCAAAATTAGCATTCTGCCTACTATTCATGTCATTTTATTTTTTCCTACATTTATTGGCGTAGTTCCCATATTTCTTACAATAATGACATTGGACTTGGGATTTGTCATACCTTTGTCCATGAGCTTGCTGTTTGCTTGAACCTTCATCTTGGTTCTGATTGCAGCTCCTTTCCCTTATGCTTGCAGGATTATTTTTGCCTTTGTTTTGGCTTCTTCCATGACTTCCATTATTTTCTCTGCCTAGACCTTTTCCTTGGCCAAAAGACATCTGATTCTTGAATGCTTGCTCAAAAGAGGAATCTGTTCCTCTACTCAGTCTGTGTTCATGAGACATAAGAGAAGCACTCAGTTCATCTACTGTGAACTGTGAGAGATCCTTTATTTCTTCTATTACTACCACAATAGCTTCAAACCTTGACGGTAAACTTCTCAAGATTTTCTCTACAATCCTTTTTCTTCAAGAATCTCTCCATGAGATCTTATCTGGGTTATCAACCCAATAACCTGAGTGAAGAATGAATCTATTGTATCAGATTCCTTCATGCTGAGTGTTTCGAAGTCTCTCCTCAACATCTGCAACTTTGCAGTCTTCACCTTCTCGATGCCTTGATAGGAAATTTTGAGAATATCCCATGCCTCCTTGGATTTCGTTGTTGCTGCAATCCGTGGAAAAACACTTTCATGTACTAATTGGAAGAGAAAAAAGAGGGCTTTGGCATATTTCTTCTTGTCGCTCTTCAACTGGTCTCTTTCTGCTACTGTCAAAGCAACCAATGTTGTTGCATTTGCAGGTTCAGCATAGCCAGTTTCAACCAGCTCCCATATTCCTTGAGAAGCAAACAATGCTTTCATTGTTATGGACCAATAACTGTGATTTTTCCCATTAAACTGTGGCAGTTGGGAATTTGTCAAACCAGTTCCAGCATCTGCCGTCTTAACCTATACAAGTAAAGAAGAGATACTAATTGTATAACAAAACAAACAAAAAACTTTCTCTGCTGCTGGAGAAAATCGCTCAATAAGCTTCTTAGAGCTCCTACAGTGAAAAAACAAACTCTGTTTTTGACTCACCTGGTGCCTAGACCAGCTTTGATACAATTGTTGGTTTTTTCTGGTGATTCCAAAGAAACAATAGAGAATGATGCTCTGTTTCTTTACACAGGATCTAACACAGCGAAACTAAAATTTGTTGTTGCAGAAGAGTTTCAGCAACACACATAAAACTTTATTTTTAAAAAGAAATTGTTTACACAATGGGTCTTCCTCTAAACAGAGGGATTACAATAGGACGCTTTATTTCCAAAAGAAATTTTCTCTGCACTGCTGTGCATTTACCTCTCATCAATCTTATGAAATCGTTTCTAAAATTATTTTTATATATTATATTATATATATATATAGCATCAGCTTAAAAAATATCTCTACTAACCTATGCGAGAATATGTCTTAATTAACCACCAACCACATTTACTATCAAATATAATCTGCTGATCTTAATGAACAAAATCTGATCTTCTCAGACATTCTGTTGTACTTCTGGAGTCGGTTGTGTGGAAACCCATAACTAATAATGCTACGGTTGGCTCGAGGCTGGTTCTTTTCCTTCTCGGCCATGCTTCTTCTTTAATGTTGTTGGTGAGCAGTTATGGCTTAAAGCCTTCTTTCTTCCTTGGGAAGACAAAATAGGTTAAGCGTGTAAATGCAGTATGGTGGTGGCGTGCATTTGACGAGAACAAATATGGGCCGTCGGATCAACAGATGAGTGGCGAGATCACATCGCAAAACATTATCAGGAGGATTAGAAGAGGTGAGAAGCAGCGATGTGCGATGTGCAATGATATCGTATCGCAGTATCGCAATCGGCGGATACAAAACAGAGGGCTTAATGTGCAATGGGCGAAAGTTGTGATCTGCGATCACATCGCAGGGTCACAATCGCAGAAAACAAAGGGAAACAAAAAAGGCAAGGGGTATAAGGAGGCGATTTGTGATATGATCGCATCGCAGAAAGAAAAACGGCATCGTTTTTCTGAAGTAAAGCATTCTACTGCTATTCAACTGTCACTGCAGTTGAAATTACAATTTCAACAATCAGAATAAGGGGTTTAATTTGGAGAGTGTCATCTAACTAGTTTTATCCTATAACAAGTTTTTTTTGTTCTGATCACTTGACTTGCTCACGAGTAGGTCATGGTGATAATAAAGGACAAAAAATTAAAACAAAATAGCAGAAAAAGCTCTATTTCCATACATTTTCATTTTCTTGTGCAGATTTATGAATCTGATCTTCAATTAATAGGTAGCAACAAGTGGAGCAAGACCTTCCCGCCCCGAAGATTTTAAAGGTCTTCCCACTCCGACATAAGTAGGATCAAATGAAGATAAATCATTAAATTGTGAGCGTAAGAATGATCAAGGTCGCGGATGTCATTGTTGTCCAAAACAATCTGTACACCGACGTGAAAACATGTCCAGGGAAGCCAATCCAACAGTTTTGTTAACCATCGCCATGAATTCTCATTGAAAAGAAATCCAGGAACTTTGGGAACAACATCCCTCTTATTCACAAAACACAGCAGTTTCACTCCTACCTCCTCCATTCGTATGGCAAGTGCTCTATTCCCTACATGTGGACTCGCGAATGCAAACACAGTCACGGGTAAGGGCCGTTCTGGAGAGTTTGAGTTGAGATCTTTTCTTATGCCATTTGAAATTAACGTTGTCAGGGTAGCTACCAAGCAGTGTCCAGTCAAAGTTACACTCAAACTTTCATCCTTGAATTTATCCACCAGTCTTGGAATCTCAGAAATAGAAGTATCTCTGGCACATCCTGAATCTTGTCCTTTAGAGAATTAGTAGCTTAAAAATCCTCTCTACTCGGACACCCTTATCTCTTAAACTAGCTCTACTTGATAACTGGTGTCCCAGGACTTTGTTCCTGAAACGAGAAGTAGTTGGAAATCCGTCTCTGACAACGTTGTTCTTGAAATGGCTAAAAGATAATTGAGCAGGAAGTAAAATATCTCTAACATTCTATATCCATTCTTTACGTGTTTCGGGTCATCTCCATGCTATTACAATATCCGAACATCCTAGCCTCTGTATCTCTTGAATATCTATGCAAATTGCAATAAAGCCAATCCAAACAGATTGCTCTATCTGTCGAAAGAATCACCGCACCTCTATAGAATCTGTCATTTCCACCCTGGGGATCCTAGTTACTGGCCTGTAATGTTTATCAACACTTGTGGGTTTTGGTGTAACGGCAAATCTCCACACTATCGGCCTCCCCAATGCATCATTTTCTACGTACAAATGCTTAGTCACTTCATAGCCAGCACTAAAGGAATAACAAACCCTTCACAACTCTCAAACAATTTTTCATGGCTATACTTACACCCACCTAAGTCATTGGTGGAAAGTTTAATATCAAATGCATCATAGCATAACTCTGCAGAATCAACATATCTTAGTATCTCCTTTTTCAAAACAGGATTCATGTGATCTAATAATCCTTTCCAGGATTTTTGTCCTTGAATATCTTACCTTATGCTCGCTAGTGGTATATTTTCGTACTTGGCGGGGTTTGTCAAATCTTCCTACAAAAGAGGGCATCTCGAACTTGTCGAGAATAAAAGGAGCAGCCTCATCCTTTGTAGTATTGAACATAGGTGATGTAGGATTCGAAACATCATTTCTGATTTTCTTCGTTTTCAAGTGAAGTCTAGAGGTCGGGCAAGTTAACGACTTTAATAACAGCTTAACCTCTGCAACTGTAAGTAATATATTCAATTATCTGCAACAGAAATCCCAATATGTATACTTCCATACGCCAAATCCCGTTATATAAGGTAGATCAAAGCGGGATACCCTATGTATCACTATGACATAGGAAACCCATTTGCAACAGCAAGCAGGATAGACTTCATGAATTTGACTGTCATTATTTAAATGGTCGCATCAGGATAAAATTTCTCACCTTGCTGCTGAACATTGACTCAAAACGTTTTTCTTGAACTTGATGAACCTTCCACTAAAAATTGTTCAATCGTGAACAAGTCTCTTCCCAGCTATGCAACCTTTCCTAAAAAACCATCCATCTGATAACAACATTGATCAGCATCACTCTCACGTAATTGGAAAATTAGTTTCCGGGAGCAACAGAGATCAGGGAGTATTTTCCCATGTTACTTACTACCCCTACTCCCGAATCGGTGAATGATTCAAGTAATTTTGTGTTATAATCACCATGGTTGTGGCAAATGGGTTCGTGAAACTAGCACAAATAGATTCATGAAATTTCACAACGTTTTCTTCACCGTGTACCTATTGCCTCCACTTACTGTGACTCGTGGCGAGATATTAGATTTTGGCAGTGGCTAATTATTTAGTGTGACTTGTATGGTGAGGAAATACCTTTGTTGAACATGAGAATAACATGAGATTCAATGGGCAAGATTAATTAACAAGTCAAATATAAAAAACATTGAATTGGTTAGTACGACTTGTGCGCTAGAGGAAATACCTCTACTTGAATATTAAGCATATGTTGGGTGAGAATAACATCACCAAATTAGTTAGTACAGCTTGTGCACTAGAGGAAATACCTTTGGTTGAATATTAAGCATGTGTTGGGTGAGAATAACATGAAATTCAACGGGCAAGGTTAATCAACATGTCAAGTGTAAAACACACTTAAATGTATTGCTTGGTATGAAAGTTACATCGCATTTAATATTATAGGGTATTTAAATGGCTAAAATTAAAATTTCCTTTTTTCTTTCTTTCATATATCTTTTTAATTTTCTCTCTCTTTATGTTTATCACTTCTTTTTTGTCTTTATATTCCATTTATATCTATATATATGTCTATTTTTCTTTTTTTCTTCTCTATCTCAGCCCCCAAACACACACATTCCCTCTCTCCTTCCCACTCTCTATTTATGCCTTCTTCCCTCTCTCTCGCCTCCATCTATATCTTTATCTTTGTCTATATCTCCTTCTTTGTCTCTCTATCTCACCCACAAATACACACACTATCTTTACACATCTATCTATCTTTTTCTCTATCCGTCTATTCCCTCTCTCCTTCATCCCTTTATCTCCCTCTCTTTCGACTTGTCTCTCTCTTCCATCCTTTTCCACTATTTCCCTCACTCTCTCTCCATCTCTCCCTTGCCACTCCCTCTATCTCTCTGTTGAGCCTCAAACCTACACTTCTTTACACATCCTCCCAGCCTCTTTTTCCTATTCATTTCCTTATTTTTCCACTCATTCCCTCCATCAATTTGCTCAAATCATTGTATTTTAGGACTTTTTACATGGTTTGCTAATTATGCTAATGACTGTGTTTGGTTTAGAATTTAGGTTCAAAGTGTTGCGTTTCCGCAGCTCACACAGGGTTTTCCGCAGCTGATCCTGGTTTCCGCAGCCAACCCCGGATTCCGCAGCTGTTTTATTAAATGCTATGTTCCAGGTGTCCTCCGGGAAGAAGAGCCATATGGGCAAGTTCGTGGAACCAAGGACATGGTGTGTGTCCCTCCAGATCACCCAAACCAGTCATCAAAACCCGTGGTCAACGACGAGGCAACTTCGGTCAACAGAGGTCATTGGCGGTGGCACGGCTCTGCGTGTTCTGTTTTAGAGCACGTGAAGAACAGATGGCATCGTCCTCAGTCGTGAAGATAGTGGGAAACATAAATCCAACAGCGGATTAAATGCCCACAACGACCGTTGCCTAAATCCGAGGACGCAACAAGACTACGTGTTTTTACACAACTGTTTGAATTACTTAGATTTCGTTAAGTTAGTTCACTTTCCTCAGTTATAAATAAAGTGTCTTTGAACACTGGATAAGTTAGTTGTTAGCTGTTGTTATGTACTTTTGAACTCCCACTGTATTTTCTATTTCATGCATAATATATGAGAAGATTGTTATTCCATTCAGGTGTGTAATTGATCTTTGAACTGGCTGGAGTAGGCAGAGGGCCCCTGTTTACTAAAGGCCTGTATAGTACTTTTAATTTCTTGCATTTCGTTTTCTTATTTCATGTATATAATGGCTTTGATTGTCGTGTTTTTATAGTTGTATCTACATTCCGAATTCTGCTTGTTTACATTTCTGCACTTTTTCATGACTCATCAGTGTGTTATGCAAGTTTCTTAGGCGTGCCCGGGACAATTCTTTCTTTTCTTTTTTATAACTAGTGACACTTGTGATCATCTTGTCTATGTTGCTGACCTTCCTTGTTTTGCAGCCTTTATTTCTTTACTATCACTTAGTCAATTTGCATATTTTCTTTCTGTTTTTTTAGACATCAAGTTGTTTATCTATTGATGGTTCCTTCTTCATAATTTAATATCTTTATTGAGGACCAAAATATCACTTAGCACAGCTTGGTTT
>APFE030096375.1:41764-124901 GCA_000404065.3 Pinus taeda
TGCCCAGCAAAAGAGCACTAGTGTACAAGTGAGAAGAAGCAGTAGACTTAAGGGAAAAATGAATGTGACTAAAGAAAAACAGTCACATTTCATTGATTTGGGAGAAGCTACACCTGAAAAGGCTCCAGCTCAGCTTGACCTTGAGTCCACTCCTCCACGTGAAAAGAGTCCCTTTCAGACAGAACCTCAAACAAAATTTGATCTTGAACATAGCCCAAGAAGATCACCTGAAATTGACCCTGACCAGTAGGAGGTATATAATTATTTGGAGGCCTTGGAGCAATCAGTTGCAGGTCCAAGCACTATATTGCCTCTTGATGAACAGGTCAAATCCTTAAAACGGGAGGTGTTTGAACTAGAAGTCCTGAACCGGCATATTAAATAACAAAACAAAGCATTGAAAGAACAAAGCAAGGTGGACAAAATGGTCCATGACAATACCATGCTTCAGTTAGGACTCTGGCAGAAGAAGAACAAACAATTGGAAGGGAAATGTAAGAAACTCAGCAGGGCATTGATCAATTTGAGGTTCAGGTGTCTAGTCAAGAAACCAAGGACAATTTTGGCAACAAGGAGAAAGAGTAGAAGGCTAGATGTTTTGGTAGAAGCATCTGAGCACATGGATTGAAAAAAAACATTGACAAAGTTTTGGTTGCATGAGGACATGCAACACCTTCACAGTGGGGGTATGTTGAGCCTCAAACCTACACTTCTTTACACATCTTCCCAGCCTCTTTTTCCTATTCATTTCCTTATTTTGCCACTCATTCCCTCCATCAATTTTCTCAAATCATTGTATTTTAGGACTTTTTACATGGTTTTCTAATTATTCTAATGACTGTGTTTGGTTTAGAATTTTGGTTCAAAGTGCTACATTTACGCAGCTCACACAGGGTTTTCCGTAGTTGATCCTGGTTTCCGCAGCCAACCCCGGATTCCGCAGCTGTTTTATTAAATGCTATGTTCCAGGTGTCTTCCGGGAAGAAGAGCCACATGGGAAAGTTCGTGGAACCAAGGACATGGTGTGTGTCCCTCCAGATCACCCAAACCAGTCATCAAAACCCGTGGTCAACGAGGAGGCAACTTCGGTCAAGAGAGGTCATTGGCGGTGGCACTGCTTTGCGTGTTCTATTTTAGAGCACGTGAAGAACAGGTGGCATCATCCTCAGTCATGAAGATAGTGGGAAACATAAATCCAACAGTGGATTAGATGCCCACAACGACCGTTGCCTAAATCTGAGGACGCAGCAAGACTACATGTTTTTACACAGCTGTTTGAATTACTTAGATTTCGTTAAGTTAGTTCGCTTTCCTCAGTTATAAATAAAGCGTCTTTAAACGCTGGATAAGTTAGTTGTTAGCTTTTGTTATGTACTTTTGAACTCCCACTGTATTTTCTATTTCATGCATAATATATGAGAAGACTGTTATTCCATTCAAGTGTGTAATTGATCTTTGAACTGACTGGAGTAGGCAGAGGGCCCCTGTTTATTAAAGGCCTGTACAATACTTTTAATTTCTTGCATTTCGTTTTCTTATTTCATGTATATAATGCCTTTGATTGCCGTGTTTTGATAGCTATATATACATTCCGAATTCTGCTTGTTTACATTTACGCACTTTTTCATGACTGATCAGTGTGTTATGCAGGTTTCTTAGGCATGCCCAGGACAGTTATTTCTTTTCTTTTTTATAAGTAGTGACACTTGTGATCATATTGTCTATGTTGTTGACCTTCCTTGTTTTGCAGCCTTTATTTCTTTACTATCACTTAGTCAATTTGCATATTTGCTTTCTGTTTTTTTAGACATCAAGTTGTTTATCTATTGATGGTTCCTTCTTCATAATTTAATATCCTTATTGAGGACCAAAATATCACTTAGAACAGCTTGGTTTAGTTGTTCAAGAACTCACAATTGCTTGGCTTATCTTTAATTGTCTCTCATATGATATATTCAATTAAAAGGCAAGAGGTTAAGGAAAAGTTAAATTATTTGTCACTAGTCTTTCTCTTATGTAGATTTACTTTAGTTTCACATATCTTAGTTGTTATTTGACATAGATTTCATTTTCATGTTCTTACAGCATCAGAGATACTGGGCCAATGTCATTAGTCTTTTATTTGATGCCTTTATTTTCCTTTAAGAGTTGATTTCATTTCAAGCTTTCTTGTAGAATACTTTTAAGTTGTAAAAAGCTCATCACAATCTCACACACTTCACTCATTTTATTTCATTTCCATCACATCATATTAGGAGAGATATACTTGAAAAAAAAGTTAAAAAGTTAAAAACGACAAAAGCTTAAGAAATAGTTGCCTAAGTACATATAGTACACCTCACTTCATCAGCTTATGAGCCCCAGGTTGACATTTAAAAGTTGCAATTTAGACATCACTAAATTGACCAACCACTCTCCACATTCCTCTCTTGATTTCTTTTTTCTTCCCTTCCTCTCTCTCCCCTCCAAATCCATCTCTCTCTCCTTCCATCTCTCCTCTGCTCTCTCATGTCCTCTCTATCCTCCCTCCTCTCTCTCCCTTTCCCTCATGCCCTTTTTTGACCCCTCCCTAATGAATTGTTTGTTCAGCGGTGCACTTTAAATCCTGATTGTCATGTGCATGAAAAAAATGTAATGCTAAGATATATACATATCATATCCAAACTACTTACATAGAAAAGTAGTGAATACAATGAAGGGAACCGATGTATACTAGTATCCCTCCTTTGACCCCGCGCCCCCCACCCAACACACTCTCCCTCTCTCAACCCTCCAACTTTGCCACTATATGCCCCTCCAAATCCATCTTTCTCTACCTCCCATCCTATCTCCCTTCTGTGCTTTCTCTCCCTTTCTCTCCCTCACACCCTCCTTCTCTCTCTTCCATTCTCTCTCTCTCTCTTCTTTCCTTTCTTTCCCTCTCTTTCAAACCTTCCTCTCTTTCCCCAATCTCTCTCTCTCTCTCTCTCTCTCTCTCTCTGTGTAGCTTTACACTATATCCCTTCCTCTCTCCTTCACCCTCTCCTCTCTCAGCAACCTCCATTTATGTTCCTCTCTCTCTCTCTCTTCCCTCCTCTTCTCTCACCTTCACTCTCTCTCAATCTATCATTTTCCACTCACTCACTCTCTCTCTCTCTATGTCTTTGTTTGTCCCTCCCTTTGTCTCCCCGTCCGGCTCCATATATCTCTCCCTCTACCTTTGCCTCTCTAGCTCTCTCACTCTCTCCCCTTTTCCCTCTACCACCTCCTCCATCCATATGATCAATAATTGTTAGTGTTTGTAATGAATATTATATTTAAGGTCTAATATAATAATACATATATTGGAGATGACTATTATTATAATTTATTGGAATAATAGTAATCAATATTATTGATTATTATACATATAATAATATATAATGAAATAATCTATTAAATAAATAATAGTATATTAACATTACATTATAGACAAACCAATTCCTTCTTTTAATCGAGTTGGTAGTTGGTAGCTCTGTACCTTATATTTTTACATTTTATATTATTTTATATTTTACATTGCATTACATTTTAATTTTTAAATATATTATATTTTTACATTTATTATATTTCAACTTGAATATTAATTAAAACATATAAAGGCAACATCTATTTTTTTCTATCTAAATTTTTGCTGGAATTTAAAAATGTTGACATACTTTTTTACATTAGGCCTACATATTTTTGTTTATGCTTCTCTTTGCTCCCTCTATTAGTCAATTTTTTTTGGGAGGTTATAATAAGTCTAGACCTATTATTATTCCCCATCAATCTCCTAACTTTGACATTCTTTTCATAGAGTGACTAGATAGAGTGGGATTTTTCTTTTCATAGCAAACACTCTAGTGGACACATCATGGAAAGCTAGAAATCTATGGCATCATAGCCAAAAATAGTGCAAGATCCAAAACATGAGGTTAAATCTAGTAAGATCAGACAGTATATCCAATATATGCAATATCATGCTTTGATTTGTAAATTTGATGAATTATGGTTCTCTTAAAAGTTTATGATTCGGCGGATTTGCAATCCATGGAACACTAGGGTCAAATAGGAATGAAGTCAAGTGCCAAGGGATTTTCTACAGTCATCTTCCCCATATTAGAAGATAGATCAAGGGTTTTTGAAGGAGGACCATATTTTTTCAACATTGCAAGGCTCTTCATGTGATTCTAGAAGGAGAAATTCAAACTGGAAAAGGAGGATTTCCTTTGAACACTGGTGTGGGTTTGTTTCTTTTCTCTTTCCAAGGAATATTGGGAGGAGGAAACCCTTGAAGGAATTGACAATGGAATCAGATACTTTGTCAAAGTATGGGATAATACCAAGAAAAATGGGTGAACTTGGAATCAACAAATATACATTTACATGAATATATCCTAGCCCGTTCCACCCTCCATAGAATCATATTTCAAGATAGTTTTCGAAAGAAGTATCTCGATTATGAATAGGTCCCTTTTGGATGCATGCAATGTCATGAATACAAGAATATTTTTAGTGATTATCCCATGAATACCAATGAATCATTTGAAGTAAACCCTTCTTAGAAAGGGTTAGTTGATTAAGAAAAGTTCCACCAAAAAAGAAAAAAATTGAGTCCCCATGGTACCTCAAATCCTATCCAACTCCCTATATCCAAAAATAGGTTTGAGTCTCTCTCCTCTCTAAAGGAGTCCTTAGATAAAGTCACTATTTATTCAAGGATGCAATCAACAAAACCTAAATACCATAAACCTATAGAGGTCATGCAAACGTATGTAGAAGGACACTAGCAAATTCCATTACCATAGGAAGTGATTAGCTCTAGTTTGAAATAAGTTCAAGTAGAACCCCTACTATAATATAAAGATCTAGATTACCCACTACTAATTTCTCTTGCCAAAGAATGACATGGAAAATATGTGAAAGACATGCTAGTTCATGAGGTTAGGATTATGTATAATGCGTATGTTTAAAGAAAGTAGTTGGTCTTGAGTCCCTCATATTTTGGTTTTTACATTGAAATGATGGATTCCAAGGTCATCTCCAAGGAATAAAAATAAGTCAAAAAACAAGGGTGCAAGAGTAAAAAGGTAGAGATCAAATAATACCATGAATAATTAGTTTATTGAAGGATCTAGGAAAAAATTGACTAATTAGTCAACTCACAGAAATTCATGAAAATGGAAATGCATTTCCCTCCTCAAAAGATTGAATTTTCTACAAGTTTTTGATGTTGTAATGATTATCCTAGTTTATCAATCTCAGGAAACTTGTTAGTCTTAAGAATTTCCTATATTTTAGTCCTCTATTAGAAATTAAACTTGTATAGCTTTTTCTGTTTAATGAAGAGATCCATTTTCTCCTTTCCAAAAAAGATATTATAATTATAAAGTTATAACTTTATATAGCATAATAATAATAATATAAATAAATAATTTATAAAAGGATTTTAATTATATATATAATATTAATATGAAAAAATAATAATAACAACATTAACACTTTTTATTAGTGAACAAACTTATCCTAAAATAAGTAATATATATGGTGTAAAAATAATATATATGGTCATTTCTGATGAAATTAATATCTACCCCTGTGCTAGTGGTTTTCTATAGTAGATTTTGAAAGTCCTGAAAGCAGACAACATATTCTAGATTCCAACCCTTGGTTTTGGGAAAACTTAGGTCTATTCATGAAGCCATGGAACCCATCATTCGATCCCTCAACAACAGTCATAACCTCAACACTAGTTTGGGTGAGATTGCCAAGCCTACCCTTGCATCTCTGGAATCTCTCCTCACTAAAATCCATTAGAAATGCAATTGGGAAATTTTACAGCAGGTTCACAAAAGCAAAAGAATATGCCAAAACCACCTGTGCATGCATCTGTGTGGAAATGGACTTCAGCACCGGATTCCCAACTGAAATAAACCTAACAAGTAAAGATGTTGATCCTTCTTTGAAACAGGGCATCTAGCCAAAAATTACCCGAAACTCTCCTAGAAAATTTATGCTAGAAAAAACCACCACAAATATACATGGTGGGAAGGAGCACAAAAAGAACAATACACTGTCATCAAAGAAGAATACTCTAGAGCAAACTCTGAATCACAAGAAATCAGGCAAAAAAGAAACAACTCTCATGACAAGCAGGGAGAAAGCCTAGCCTAATAACAAAAAAGAGAACTCGACGACCCCTCAAGCATCAGCAGTTATGAGGATTCGAAAATCCCACAAAATAAATCTTCATTTCACAACAAAGCAGATCTCCTAGACCAACATTATTCTTCGACTATCTTTAAAAGGACGAACACAATAAACCGCGAAGCTAAGACACCAATGTCCCAAGAACTAGAAGAGATGAAGGAGATGCAAGATAAAGGAAGTTGGAACACCATAGAGAAAAAAAAAAGGCTACAGCACCAATCTTGCCAAGAAAGATGAGGAGCCAAACAATTAAAAACTAAAGAAATTATAAGTCTGATAGACTAATTTGGTCTCAGTGGACATTAACCACTATCATCATCATCATCAATATAAAAGAATTTTTGATTCAATATAATGTTGGTAATTGTCAACATGGTCTTGGATATATGTCTTCGATAGATGGTGATTGAGTGGTTTGTTAAGGCACTCTTTCATGTGAAGTCATCGGTTCAATTCGTTGTCCCGATTTGGGTGATATATTAGACATGATGATGATATAGGCCTTCCAAACTTACAAACAAAAGAAATATTAGTAATTATAATTTATGTCTATATTGCTATTAAAGCATATAGTTATTATTCTGAATATTTTTATTAAAATTTATGTAATAATAATATATGATGAAGAAATTCAACACTGCAGAAAAAGATATATGACACTTTAAAAACACAATACATGACTTTAAAATATCCTAATAAAAATATTTTACGATATTTTAATGTAAATATAAAAAATATCATGTATTTTTTAATTGCAATATTATGTTAATGGATTACTTAAATTGGAAATATTGTTTTTTTTTTCTAAATGTAATTGGTATAGATTTAATAAAGATTTGTTTTAACTACAAGTGTAAAAAATTATAAGCTAAATATCATTAAAAAAATGTGTAAAATTTATTTACATATTTAAAAGTATAATTTAAATAACAACAAAAATGATAATTTCATAAAAATAAATTGAGTTAATAAATTAATATATATATTTATATATATATATATATATATATATAAATTAAATAATATAAATATGTTTTTTTACGATGAAAACACTAATAAAGGATATTTATTCCTCAATATTGGTCTGTTAATTGACATAGTATAACTTAAAACTTGAACATTTTTTTCCTTTTTTTCAATTATCAATGAAAAAAAATGATTAATTAATAATAATTAATTTGTAAAATAAAATATATAATGAAAATCCTCTTTATACATGAAAATAAGTATAATAATTTTCATTTTAATATGCTTAAATACTTTTTATTTTAACTTTTATTTGAATGGCAAAGAATTATGTGTTGATTATGATAAGTTAAAAAAAAATAATTGGCATTGACATCTTCAATTTTGATTCAATAATTATTGGTTTACAATTTAACATTTTAAAATATTATGTATTTATTAGAATGATTTTAGTCAGCACAGATATATTTCAGAGAATGTGAAGGTTTAATTCTTAGATTCTTCTACCGCCGCAAAAAACTATCAACTTAATATTATTTACGCAGACTCAATTAGAAACTATCATATTTTAATGTATTTTGTATTATAACTTTTTTTTGGTTAAAACTTAAGTTCATAAATAAAATAGATAAACTTAAATTATTAACAAAAAGCATAAAGGTATTCTTAGTTGGTCTAATGGCTTACCTTATTTTATTTTAGATAGTTATGAAATTTTATATAAAATAAAATAAAAGAAAGTAAAACCTACTACTCTCACTATATTTTTTGTTCAACGAAAACAGTGTTTTCGAAATTCTAATTTTAATAGCAATTTATATACTCTCAAAAAAATAATCAGTCGACTAAATAAATTTATATTTTCATTTTTCCAAATGTATTTTTTAATGTTTCCTTGTATTTCGGTTAAACACTTTTGTTCTAAGGTGATATATTTGGTAGCGGATTTCTTAGGCCCATCCCCATCCTAACATTCCCGAAGCTTAAATTTATCTTTAATGGCCTACTATCTCGGCTCCTATTTTTATGTTTTTCATCTCAACCACTTTTGGTAATTTCACAATGAGGTGAGACATCCTTTCATGTCACCCACATTAATTTTTTTACTTTACTTAACACAAATCTTTTGCAATTTATTGCACCCATGCACATATTACATTTACTTAGTTGTTCCCGAATATTAGAATTAGCTTACTCAATTCATAACACAATAACTATCATAGCACTATTTCGTGAGGTGTTAATCATTTTACGATCTAATGAATACTTTATACGGTTAACAAAGTTATAACATGTTTTATGATTAAAATATCTACCTCGATATCTATCCCATTAATTATATACTTAACCCATTAATTTTATTAACTATAAACAAGTCCTCGAGTCAATCTTAGATAACACCATAGATCCTTTCACTTAATCAAATACATTGTCAATATCAAGTAAGGGATACTTATTTTTGACATTCAACTTATTTAATTGTTTATAATTAATGAATAAATGTAGAGTGCCATGCTTTTTCCTAATAAAACATACTGTACCTCCCCTAGGTGATATGATTTGGTGGATGTACCTTCTATCAAATACCTCTTGCAATTGTACTTTAAGTTCAGTTAGTTCTGGGACACTCATACGATATGGTGCTCTAGATATAGGAGAAGATCCTAGAACAAGTTTAATGGTAAATTTTATATTCCTTTTAGGAGGTATTCCATGAATATCTCCACGAAACACATTAGTAAATCGTTATACTGCTGGTAGGTCACCAAAGTGGTAGTCTTTTCCTTAGAATTTCGATATCCTACGTGCACGACATAAATTTGGCATCCCTTCCACATAAATTTTGCAGACTGTGAAGTTGTAATCAGTATTATTTTGAAGAGTATCATCACCCCCTACGCCTATTTCCTTTTACATTCCTTATTCAAATAACTAATGGTATTTTCCTTATAACTTTTAAAAGACCAATGCTTCTCCAACCACTCATTTCTAATTAAAAAATTGTATGATTCTAAGGGTTAAAAATTCGGGTTCGCTAATATTGACTGATATTCTAGTTTCACTGGGAAACTATCCACTTTCACTGTCACCCTTCACTTTTCCGCCGTGGCTAGTTGTACCATCCATGGGTTAATAGTTTACAAATGACATTTTTCTACTATCTTAGGACTTATGTAACTTAAACTACATCCAGATCAATTAAAATAGACATAGCTTGATTGAATAATTTACCTTTAAAATCCACCATTGTTGGTTGGCAGTCTGCATAATCATCCTCCAGTGCAACATTAGTTATTGGAAAACTCCTTGCTACCTCCCCCATGGTAGACGCTTATGGAATTTGCACTACTTGCTCTACCCTATTTCGGTAAGGACAATTTTTGATATATTTGATTCTCCACACCCCAAGACTATAATGGAGGTATACCTACTCATTCTCGATCAGATTTATTAGGTTGTTCAGTAGATTTCAATTGATTCTTTAATTTTATCCTTTTCTAGTTTCTTCCTTGATCTTTGTTTCACTGAATTTTGTAGAAGTTTTTTACATGTCAACCTTTTGGTGTTGTCTCCCTTCTACCCAATTTGTGGGTAGCATATTCAGGCACTTCTAATTTCTTCACCCATACTCTTGGGATTGCCAAATTCTAATTTTCCTTTCATAAATACTATCAAATTTCTAATAAACCTCTACTCTTTTTCCTTTTCATTGCATATGTAGGGTAGATATGTTAGCAGGAATGTAAGTATTATCACAAAATCTTCCTTAGAAAGTTGTCCCAACAACAGATCATGGAATTACTTAAATTTTTCATTGTAAAATCATTGAGTTAGATATTTATCTTTAAAATGTTTTTGGAAATCTTCCCAAGTTACCTTTTCTTCCTCAATTATCCATATTGTTTTCACCTCTTCCCACCATAAGGTGGCTTTACATTGCAATTGATAAATTTCCATCCGAGCTTTAATGTTCTAATTGTATTTATAAACCTGGAAATATCTATTCATACTAATGAGATAGGCTTCAAAAATCTCTTCCTATTCACCATTTGTAACAATCCTCCATATACATAAATTTTGCTTTTTTTTTTTGTATAGAAACAAACGTTTCTATATGCCCTTATAACTCATAACCAAATTTCACCACTTCTGTCTTAGTTATTTTCCATTGCATGGCTACATTAGAAACTCTCTTATTTGTGTGTATTCACTGCTCTCAAATATTTCAATATACATTTAATGGTGCTACTATTAAATTATGTCATGCTTCTTCTTTTCGATTTCCTAATCATTGGTTCATAAATAAATCTTGTTTATTCGACATGGGCACCTCCTTTTAAGATGTTGTGGGAAACATCCCACCTCCTAATATCAAATTTATCATGTTTATGCCAAATTCATTCTTATACATAAGTGTTATGAGAGTCTTTACAATCTTTATCTATGGTAGTACATATAAGGTTTCTTTAACCTTGGTGTTTGGATGCTTTGGAAAATATATGGGGTCATAGTCTTCACTCGTCCCACAACCCTCTTCATTAAATGTTTAAAACATATATTCTAACCATTTTCCATAACGATTTTACATTTGTATTGAGAATGGTACGTATATCAAGCTTTGTTTATCGTGCGTGAATTGGGATAGGCCAAATATGGAAGTCCCATGTGATTTTCATAGGGCCTACTGCACCAACCCTTTTTAATGGTAATATTTGATCTATGTTCCATATAATTATGGGAAGTGACTCCTCCACTTTACCCTAACACTCAGGCTTCATTTTTCCACATTTGGAAATGATCTTATTTCTTGCTCAGTATTGTGTTCTAGTAACACCGCCATGGGAGGGATGGAACTGTTAGCAACTGGGTTCTTACTCTAGAATGACATGACCTCAACTCAATTACCCTCACGCTTCCACCTGCCAGTGGTAAGAGTAAATTTGTGCAACAATGTTTGTTTTAATTTCTTTATATTAAGCCGTATTGTTCAAAGATGTTTTAATTTTCCATATGACCAGATTTGCAACTAGACTTGTTGATACCGTCAGTTTGAATTTAGTATGGAACTTATATAGAATTTCTCGTCGTTTTCTCCTTATAGGTAATACCCGATTTCTCATTTCTTTGCTTTGACTGACTCTAAAAAGGGTTTAGTAGGGTTTCTCAAATATCAATTTGAGATTTTTGCCACTTCATTTCTCAAACTTTATAATCATTGTTTAATGTGCAGATTGGGTATTTTCTTAGGGAGATAGTTTGCGTTCACTATGGGTATAGGTACACCTGCTTATATTATTTATGAATTATCCTATGTATATTCTTATTAACCCTAAATATTGTATGTCTACTTTCATGAAACACTCATATTTCATTACAATTACAGGGAAAATAGAGCACTTACCTAGGAACCTGTCTTAAACAGGTATCTAGCTCACTTACTATGGTTTATATTTATTCTCTCTTGGATGATGTTTCCGATGCTCACACCTGAGTTTTTAACATCCAAGTTCCGGTATTGCAGGTTTCAATACATGTAGTTACATGGTTTCTATTTTATGGTTCAAGCGATGGTTAGGGTTTAACTCCCATTTGCTAACTTCTCCTGCTCGTACCCAAGTCAATTCCCTTGTATAATTTTCACTCTTGGACGATATCTTTCAATTGTAAAAGGAATAATTCTCTCTTCTGTATTGGTTGATATTTTACCTATTAAAGAATGCTACTCACTTTTCCAGTTTAGCCACAAAAATAGGAATTTGAACAATCTAATCATATCAATTTTTTTTCTTCAAATATTTAATGTGTACATATAAGTGATAGTGGTTATAAAACTTTGGCTATATAATGAAATTCACTCCAGATTCTCCTACGAAGAATTTCTATTATTTGTACTTTTCAGGAAAAATGTATTTCAATTTTCCTCACTATGATAGTGAATTTCTTATTTTATGAACTATATAAAATGTTTCTTGGTACAAGCCATATGATTTTGTTACTGTATTTCTTCTTCTCAATTATGTCTTGTATTTGTATGCAATGAGCATCTATATTTTTATTACTTATATCTTAGATGCAGTTGGAGAATGATTTTATATTGTTTTCCTCATATTATTTGTAATTTTACTAATTTTGTGATCTGCAACAAATTATTTTCCCTTTTGTAGTCTTTTATGTAAGTACTCTAATCTTCGAAAGATTTAGTGGCTAGCAGAAGTAAATCACCAACTAGAAATAGTAAAGGTGGTATGAGTTATATAAATAGGGATAATGAAAAGGAAACAGATGTGACCAAAACAAAAGAAAACAGCAACACAAAGGACAAAGAGGAAGAAGACAAAAGTCTGGGTTCAAGAGACCAAAAACAAAAAGGACCTTGCAAAACAAAAGAAGAAATCACTCTTCAAGTAGTATTAAATGATCCTACTCTGCAGGAGCACAGGGAACATATGGGAACCTACGCCATTATCTGTAAACTCATGGGACTATGGCCCACTAAAAAGGCTTTACAGACATGGATCAAGTATCATTGGAAGCCCAAAGGAATCATTGACATACATCTTGGGTCAAAATGATTCTTCACAGTAGTGTTATCTAATATCGAAGATAAACACAAAATATTCGAAGGAGGACCTTATTTTTTTGTAGCAGCAAGTCTCTATATGAGACCTTGGAGAATGAACTTTGTCCCAGAGAGGGAGACTTTCTCTTCAATTCCTCTGTGGGTAAGGCTCTACTTTCTACCTCTTGATTATTGGCAAACTAAATCATTGACTACCATTGGCAATAAACTAGGACGCTATGTCAAACCTTCTGAAGCCACTAGAAGGGGAAAATATACCTCGTTTGCCAGGATATGTGTGGAAATGGATCTATCTGGAGCACTTTCTGATGAAGTTAGCCTGGAAGTTTTTAATGAGGAGTGGGTGCAGATAGTAGACTATGAACATATCCCCTCCAGATGCCGAAGATGCCATGAACATGGGCATTTGTTAAGAGAATGCCCTCTCAGCAAAGAAGATAACAAAGAAAAACTTAATACAATGAAGGACACTAAAAGCTTTCAGAAAGTGGCTAGTAGAGGAAGGGGATGAAAGAAGGGATCAAAGAAACAACACACTGAGGGGCAAAAGTGTAGTCAGAATAATTTTCAAGTGCTAGAAGAGACTGAATAAATCACAAGAGAGAATCAATATCAGGAGGAAGCTGCTAAAGAAAAGGAAAAAAAAGAGGACAAAAATCATTCTTCGGATATTGATTTTTAAAAAGAAGCCATGAGAAGTGAAACTGAAATGGAAATGGACCAGGAAATGACCCAAAGTGAAACAGTTCTGGAAGATCATGAACTACAAGAAATTCTCGACAAGAAAAACTTGGATCTGGAAGGATTCCTGATGCAAGGAACCAAAGGAGGAATAGATTCTTTGCCTCAAGAAGAATGCAATAGAATACAACAGTTGTTTTTATGGAAAATTCAAGAATGAGGACTGGAGAAAGGTAAAAACATCCACAAACAAGAGCACATAGGGGTGAAAACAATGAAATTAAATCTAGAATTAGCCACCAAAAATCTAGGAAAGAAGAGAGGCTGAAAAAAGCAAAATGAGCTCCTGATAGAGTGTCGAAAGCTAATGATACATTTAGGTAAGATGGAAGATCTAACCAGTTACTCCTTTATAAATCTTTAATTATGAAGTTCATATCATGGAATATCAGAGGACTAGGTAGTAAAAGAAAACAAAGAATGCTAAGTGTTAGAATGAAACTAGCAATGTCAGACATAATCTTCATTGAACAAACAAAATTCTCCATTCAGAATATAAAACAAATCCATAGCAAATGGCTCAGTAAATTTGAGTTTCTAGAAGTTAAAGTAGAGAACATAGCTGGAGGCATTCTCACTCTTTGGAACCCCCAAAAAGTCAGCATTGTAGATGCGGAGGCAAGGAGAAATTACTTATCAGCTATCATTCAACCAATGTGGATGTCTGAGACCTTCCTAGTTACAAATGCTTATGGTCCTCAAAGAATAGATGAGAAGCTTAGATTTTTGAACTCCCTGGTAGATCTGAGAAGAAGACATAAAGAAATCCCTTGGGTCATTAGAGGAGACTTTAACATGATTAAATCTCTTTCAGAAAAAAAAGGAGGCACCTGGATCCTCAGTAGAGATTCAGTAGGATTCCATTCTTTCACAGAAGACATGAAAATGGTTGACTCTGAAATATATAATGCTCTTTTTACTTGGAATAACAAAAGAGGAGGTAATGCTCAGGTTGCATCCAAGTTAGACAGATTTTTGATCTCCGAGAAGCTGATGCTCACAAATACAAAAATATCTGCAAGTGTTCTCCATTTGGAGGATTTGATCACTGGTCAATTCAATTAAAAATCAAGGGAATTGATGCTTCCAGGAACAGACCCTTCAGATTTGAGAATATCTGGCTCTCCCAACCAGAGAATTTATGCAAACAGGAAGAAATATTTTGGAGACAAAAGTCTAGAGTTCAATGGCTGAAAGAAGGTGAACGAAATCCTAGATTTTTCCACCGTTCCACCATAGCCAATAGAACACACAATAAAATCTCCTCAATATTGAATGAAGATGGGGAGCTTCAGACCTCTCACAAAAATATTGAAGTTGTGACGATTCAACATTTCAGGGGCATCACAAATGAAAATAATCTAGACAGAGACAATCACATCAAGGAAATAATAAAGAATATCCCCAAGATGGTGTCTAGAGAAGATAATTTTAACCTAAAAAAACTAGTAACTGAAGCAGAGGTCAGTACGGTTATCAAAGATATGCAGAATGGCAAAGCTCCAGGTCTAGATGGTTTTAATGCTGACCTTTTCAAAGCCTGCTGGAATGTTTTCAAACATGATATTTTGGATGTGGTAGAGGACTCCAGAAGAAGCAAATCCATTCTGAAAGCGCTCAACACCTCCTTCATCTCCCTGATCCCCAAACAGGACTCAACCCTGACTCCCGATAAGTTTAGACCCATTGCTTTATGAAGTGTTGTTTACAAAATTATTTCTAAGATCTTGGCCAACAGACTCAAACCTCTTCTTCCTTCTTTGATTTCAAGGGAACAGTTTGGTTATGTTGAAGGAAGGGAAATCCTGGACAATATTATTCAGTCCCACGAGGTAGTTCACTCATTCACTAGCAAAAGGCAGGCTGTCATGATCATGCAATTAGACATTGCAAAAGCGTATGACAAGGTGAACTAGATTTACATCAAAAAGGTCCTTTCCAGCTTTGGGTTTGATCATGACTGGATCAGATGGGTTATGGCTTTGGTTACTTCACCCAGCTTTCCAACTCTGGTGAATGGCTCACCCTCAGAGATCTTCACTCCTTCTAGAGGCCTCAGGCAGGGAGACCCACTCTCTCCCTTTCTTTTTATCCTCATGATGTAAGGATTGGGCCAAACCATTAAAAATGCTAAAGTCTTAGGAAAGATCAAGGGCCTCCAATTAACAGAGAACAACCAAGCTTTGACTCATCAACAATTTCTTGATGACCCCATGCTGCAGGGTATCCCCACAGTCAAGGAAGCTTCAATGTACAAAAAAATCTTAAATGACTTTGCCTCAGACTTAGGTATGGAAGTCAATCTCTCCAAATCAATTTTTTTTTTCTTAAACACTAACATTGCTATTCAAAGGAACATCTCCAGAATTCTAGGCTTCCAAAGGGAGGTCCTCCATTCAAAGTATTTGGGAATCCCCCTTATGGATAAACCATTGCACAAAAGTATCTAGGAAATGGTGCTCAACAAGATGCAAGACAAGATCAAAAGATGGGCTTTCTGAGCGTTGAACCTTGCTAGCAGGTTGATTCTGATGAAGATAGTTCTACAATCAATCCCTATTTTCTTTTTATCAGCCCTACCAGCTCCCAAAGGGGTCTTACAACAATTCAAGAACATTCAGAGGGACTTTCTTTGGGGCAAGGAGGAAACCAGAAACAAATGGGCCCTTGTTTCTTGGGATAAAATCTGCAAACCCAAAATTTATGGAGGCCTAGGCTTAGATGATCAGGAGATTCTAAGTAATGTTTTAGCAGCCAAACTCTGGTGGAGATGGTTTAAGGAACTAGGGGCTCAACGGGCTAAAACCTGGAAAGAAAAATATGCAAGCTCCTGGTAAACAAGTGATCTCATTAGAATGTTAGTGAACATAAAAGGCTCCCACATCTGGAATAAAGCCTGGGAAAGCAGAAGGCTAGTGCAAAACAACAGCTTCTGGGAAATCAGAGCAGGAGAACAAGATCTCTTCTTAGAAGATAAATGGTAGCAAGAACCAATGTTGTTAAAGGAGGACTTTATGAGCATCAAGAAGGAAACTGATTTCCAAGGAATAATAAAATTTATGGATTTCTGGAATCTTCCTCATGACACAGTGAAATGGAGAAGTTGGAGGAAAATAGAATGTAGAGGGGATGGCCCCATAAAAGAAAAAATAGAAGAACTCATGAACATATTAGAATAGAGGAATATCTTGGTCACAGATGGGAAGGATCAGTTAAGATGTGGCCAAAACAAAGAAGGAATATTTAATATCAAGGAAGCAAAAAGAATAACCCTTAACCTAGATCCCTGCATTTTGGCTAAGTCTTGGCAAAAGCTTTGGAGCGACCAAGGGTGGATGAAGATCAAACTCTTTATGTGGTTAGTTCATCACAAGAAAATATTAACTTGGGAAAACATTCAAAAGAGGGGGGTTATGGGGCCTTCTACATGTGAATTATGTGAGGCTCAAGAGGAGACAATGGAGCATATTCTCAACAACTTCACATATACCACCTGGTTGTAGGATTCTTTCAACATCATTTTTCAACAGACAGACAAAGACAAAGGTAGCATTATTAACACCCTGAACGAGTGGAGAAAAAACTTTTCAGAGTATGAGATCCTTAATTTGGCCTGGACCTTTAAACCAAGCCTCATTGTATGGAATGTTTAGAAGGAAAGGAATAAAAGAAATTTCAGAGATGGAAAAACTACTCCTCTTTGCTTGATGGAATTGATCTTAAAGCAGATTAAGGAGACTGTTTCCACCACCGTGCACAATCATCCCTCAAATCCTCCCACTACGCTAGAATTGAGAACTCTCAAGCATCTGGGAATGCATGAGATCATCCACAATGGTCTTAGCAGAAAAGAAAGAGCGTTGGAAATGTAAAAGGAGTTTGACATCCTCCACAAAAAGGTTATTTGAAATGCAACATTGATGGGGCTTCAAAAAGCAACCCGGGGACGACAGGTTATGGAGGTGTGTTAAGAGATGAAGAAGGAAAATTAATTTTTACTTTCCACTGTCATTTAGCCAAAGCCAACAACAACATGGCTGAGTTAATGGATTTGGAACAATGTCTAGAGCTTCTTAAACTAAATGACAGCTCGAATGTCCTTATCGAAGCAAACTCTGAGATTTCTATAAATGCAGTTAAGAAAATCAGCTATGGAACAACACCAGAAAGGGTCTCAAAATAATGGAGACTTATACAAGTGCACCAGAGAATCAAAAAACATCTCCAGACTATTCGAATGGATAGCTTCAGTCATGTTCGGAGGAAAACCAATAAAATTGCAGATCTACTGGCCAACCAGGGAGTGACTAATCCAGATTGCAGGATTGAAATGAAATGGTAGGAGATGCCTCCAAGTAGGCTAAAAGCTCTCTATGATTCTCAAGCAGTAGAGAACAAGGAAATTTTTTATTATTCAGCATGAGGGGCAAGCAATGATTAAATCTCTTTATGCCCCTTCATACTCAATACGGTGGTCGGCTCCTTGAAAAAGGGCTTTCTCTGCAAGGTGATAACTTCCTTTGGTGTAAGGGAACTTATCCCCTTCGTTTCTTGAATGGCAACACAAGGTTTTATTTACAGGTACAGAGTGTTTCGGCAGCAAGCTCCATTATCAATTTTAGCAAGATGAAAGGCTGGATTGCTCCCATGAAGGAAATTCCACGACACTTTTCTTACAGATCTGAAAACCAAGCGTTGAGTGGTTTCCTTATGATCGCGAGCCACATAAATGGTAAGTGGTTTTGGTTTGTTAAGAGCGATTCCACTTAGCTCTCAACACGTGGCATGGGTGGGGGTCATCTTACCACCCTTCATCACAGCTTAAAGATCATGCATCTTGGCTTTTCGATATCTCTCTGAGCTGTCCTTTTTTGCGGTGGCAATCGATAGTTAGATCTGGTCGGGCTAGTTTGTGGGGTCGGGAGTATGTTCAATCTTTGCGAGTTAATGATGGGAGGTATCGTGGATTTTGACTTTGGGTCAACTTGTATTCGTGGGGACAATTTGATCGGTTAGCTTGTCCTTTAGTTTGTTTAGTGGGTCACATCTATGATAGTATGATCTTGTTGGTTTCATAGGCCTTGAGATATTCAGGCCTGCTGTACTTATTGTAACTTTACTTTTGGGTTATTGAAATAGAAGGAAAGTCTCTTCCTTCAGCAAAAAAAAAGTAAATCCTCTAGCCTTCAATTAATTTTTTATTCTTGTTGATCTATGTTAGATACTTGAGTGTGGAAAATCATGTTCTATTCATTCATACCTACCTTACAGAGCTTATGACTATTTACCCACTATTATATTTTCCCCATCTTGACGAGTTCTATTCCATGGTTTTATACTTTTGATAGTAAATTAGTATTCCCAAGTCCATCTTCTTGTACATTATCAATTTGGTTGGGTTGGGTATACCATTTCTAGTAATTTCATACATTTATTTGGCTCGCATGTGATTCCTAGAGAAAATTGCCAAGAGTAGGCTTCTGAAATTATAGTACTTGATTATCCCAAATTATGGGTCTTAATATCTCTTTGTAACCCTAATTCATAAATCAGAGTATCCTCTATACCTTTCCTTGGGGATTTTGGTTTTTCTTTGGCGATTCTCTTTCTTTTGTAAGCTTGGGAAAAAAACTAGACAATGACTATATCGATCCAATATGAAAAAGACACCACGAGATACTCTAAGTATCATCTCGTGTAACTTTTTTTGTCTCCCATGGATTAGAGATTTATGCTCATTTCATATTTTTCTATTTGATTACTCGTATTATTAATTTACCAATTGAATATTTTAGATAATGTATCTTATCCGTCCATAGGGAAAATTATGTACTCTTTACTATATACTAATTTAAATCATTTACATAGAGGCATTCAAAACTCAATGGAAATTTGGGGTAACTTACCCTAATTAGACATTAACACACAAAAAAAATATAATTCTATTCAAACAATGTTCAACCTACTTCATTTTCCTAGATCAAGCATCTTCATGGAACACATTCATGAGAAGTTAATTATCCATAAATTCATACCGTACCTGGGGTAAAGATGTGAATTTGGGTTACACTTTTGTGAAAGATGCCCCTAAAAAATTCATAATCCCATTTTTTCAACCAAACATTGTTTTTTCAGCTGAAATTAAATTTTGGCCGAAGATTTTGCCATTTATATTTACACTGACCATTTAATATATCTTTTTTTTGGAGGTGAAGCTATTGGCAATAAATGGTTTTGGTCAAAAAATAATTTGGCCAAACTAGTTTTCCGGGCAAAAAATGTCTATATATATGACGACCCTTAGGATGTTGCAGAATTTTTCGCATTGTTAGTTCATTGGTTTGCAATTGTGAGTTCGGTTGGCCCAGGTGCATTAGAGGTTGGTTTGTAACTATGATTAGTTCGATGGTTTGTAAGTGTCACTTTGGGTGCCCCACTGCATTGGAGGTTTGTTTGCAACTATGAGTAGATCGTTGGTTTGGAACTATGAGTTCAGGGGGCTTGATTGCATTAGAGGTTGGTTTTCAAATATGAGGTTGGGTGGCCCGAGTGCGTCGGAGGAATTTTTTGTGCTTTCCCAACTAACCATAACTATGTATGTCCATGTCTTATTCGTTGTTATTTTTTTGTTTTTTTCGAAGCATATTGTAATTTTCTGTTGGTTTTTCTGTAGGATTGGATGACGCAAGTGGAATCTTGCTGAATTTTTTAATGATTGGTTGCACCTCATCCATGTTAAAGGAATTTTGTCAGCCTCCTCACCAAGACTTCACAACAACAAAAAACAAGTTATGTTCAGACAATCCTTTAACAATGTACGATAAATGTAGTTTCTAGTTTCCCTCGAGATTTAGTGATTTCAATGCATACTATAGATCTCCGAAGTAGTCCAAACAAATATGCAATGATTTTAAATTATATAACTCACAACCTTTTTACTACAATCAATACATCAAACTCCTCAACATGAACAACTATACGTGCCTATTCCACGTTATAAATGTTTGAGTCATTTATTTCATCCTTTAAATTTGAAGCTCCTTAATGCATGCATGTTGTTTTTCTCTCAAAATCCCATAAACGAAAAGTCGGGGTTGCATTAAATGAATTTTGGTTGTTTTTTTATGTCAAAAATAAACCTTTAGTTGGTTCTTTGATATTTAAGATAAAATCTAGTTCTTCTAATTGATATTTAAGTTCTAAGATGCATATTTGTTTAGTTTGTGTTTAATCTTTCATCTATTCAATAATTGAATAGAACGTGGAAAATTGATTGCATGGAGAATGTGTAACTAATTGTTTAGCATCTAGGCTTCTAATGCAAAAAACACTTTAATTGTTACAGGCATTAACTATTTCCATTTCATTATTTTTTTCCACATAACCACTTATGTCTTGTTGCAGTAGGGAGGTGAATAAAGAAAATCTTTGATAGAAAATTTACAAAATAAAGAGAAGTACTATTTATTATAACCTCGACAAATTTCTTAACGTTTAAGTTTCCAAAGAAATTTTTTTTTTGATTGTTATAGGCTTTAACTATTTCCCATTTCATTATTTTGTTGCTACAAGACAACTTATGTATTTCTTGAATAAAGAGGTGAAAAAAGAGGCCCGTTCATCATTGTAACAAACTAGTAACACAATTTTGTCCAATTTTTAAAATAGTTATGATATGGAGTGCACAAAAAATGTTAAAAAAAAAGGTTGATTTGAGCATCAACCAGTTTACACAACTATTAAAAAATGCAGTAAAACGTGTGACACATTTGGTTTTAATGATTAGTTGGAGAAGGGTTAATTTATTGGCAAAAGCTCTCTCATGAAGGGAAAATTTTTAAACATAATGTTCCTTGACGAGAAGTATGAGGACCCAAAATGTAAAAGAACAAAACATTATGACGTGTGAAAAGAAATTCAAATTCTAACTCTCATGTCGAGAATCATATTTCTGTACAAACAATAATTTTATGCAACTTTCACATCATCATAGGTAGGGTAATACATTAAAACATTTCATTCTTTATATATGTATGTATACAACATCTCAATACATCACCTATATAATGCCCTTGACACTCATGATTGTTGGTCATTATGAAAATATATGAAATGATTTATGATATGTACTGATTATCCTTTAGTATTTATCATATTTAAAATATATGATCATTCTAAGGTGATGAAGCGGAAGGGAAAGCCTCTAAAGTTTTAAATATTTTAAATGCCATTCAAACTTTTAAAAAAATTGCTTTAAAATTGTATTGGTAGTAACTAAGTTTGTCAAGATTCAAAATCATTGTTATCTCTCTCTCTCTCTCTCTCTCTCTCTCTCTCTCTCTCTCTCTCTCTTATATTATATATTATATATATATATATATATATATATATTATTGTAGGTCACTATTTCCACCCTATAGTCTTTTTCTTGAATTAATTCATTTGGATATAGGCTTTGCAAATGTATAGAAATCAATCTTCCAAGGAAATGAGTAGTAACACCATCGTATTTCTAAAAATAAATATGAAACAATTCCAATATCTCTCATTTCGAAGGGAAATCTACAAATATCTCTTTCTTAAGAAACTAATGTTCATTACTATGAGCCCAAATATTCTTGTCAAACAGCGTGTGAAAAACCAATGCTCCTCTGAAGATTGTGATTAGTACAATTGGAGATCCTCATAAACCTGTTGTGAAGGATTATAGAGTGTTGCATATTATTATGATGACCCTCATGCATGGTTGCTAGTGTAGTTCTTCCTTAGATATGCAAAATGAAAATGGGATAGTGATACCTCTCATTTAGAAGGGAAATCTACAAATATCTCTTTCTTAAGAAACCTAACATGCAAAATATTACCATATGCAGTAGGATGCTATAAGATGTCAAAAAACTTATCATATATGTAAATAAATTCAATATAAGACCAACAAGTCTGGGAATCATCCTCTATAATAAGAATACAATCTTCTAAAATAACATAGTTATTATAAGGACTTATACCAGCAACATATTCCAAGGGATTTTTCAACATTGGTTTGTTAAATAACATATATTTATTATAAAATATATGATCCTATCATGAATGTAAGGGTTAAACTTATTTCCCTTTTATATTTTGTACTAAGTATTATATTTAAATCTGTCACCTGTACAATCTTATAAAATAACATAATTACTATAAGGACTTATATTGCCAACATATTGCAAGGGATTTATCAACATTAGTTTGTTAAATAACATATATTTATTATAAAATTTATGGTCATAGCATGAAGCTAAGGGTTAAACCCCTATCCCTTTTATGTGTTGTACTAAGCATTATATTTAAACCCCTATCCCTTTTATATGTTGTGCTAAGTATTAGATTTAAATATGTCACCCATATTCCCCTCAAACTTCAAATTTCTTTACGTAATTTATTTATGAATTCACTTGGTTTATATGTTTGAAAATACTTAATTCAAGTGAGAATTCTTGATGAAAATACCTATTCTTTACCATGGTGTGTAACTTATTCACTTACCTTTCATATAAATTTTGGCAAGCTATATTTAAAAATATTTTGTTAATGTTTATGATCTCATACGCACATAGCCTATATTTTACATTTACGGCGACATTGTATGACGCTAATGGTGTGGTGTTGTCAGTATTCGTGGCCCAACTTCATTTTTAAAGAGGAAAAACCATCATTATATTCATCATTACAAGTGTTTCCTATCAACTTATGAAGAGGAACCAAAGGGAGGAATGTGAATAATAACAAGTCTGCATGCACCCTTGGTGTAAATAAACTATCACATATGCATTTAAACAATGATTTTATATAGGCCGCATTTCTAAAATCAATAAACTTCTAAAACCATAATTTATAATTGGTTGATGAAACTATCGATCACATGTATAAATTCCAAAGGAGAACATAGAAGATGATCCTGAAACTGCGTTACAATGTGTTTTTTACTTTGTTTAATTAGAACAAGATTCATGAAATAATAAAGAGAAGGTCATTAATTTCCATGCTACTCCAAAATAGACACACACACACACACACACATATATATATTTGTTTTTTTTCCTTTTATTGTAGGTTACTCTTTCCAATATGTAGTCTCTTTCTTGAATTAATTCAAATTGTATATAGAGTTTGCAAATTCATAGAAATAAATATGCCAAGGAAATGAGTAGTAACACCTGCTTATTTATAAAAATCAATAAAAACTAATTACACTACCTCTAATTTGGAAGGGAAATCTACAAATATATGTTTATTTCTCTACCTTCTTTTTAATATTTAATATATATCTATCAGCTAGAAATCATGTTAATATTTAACATATATATCTAGAAATAATGAAATATACTATATATATATATATATATATATATATTATATATTATATATATATATATATATATATATATATATATATATAATATATATAATATATATATATATATCAACTAGAATCAGAAGTCTCCAATTAGATTGAAATTATTAAGTTAGGGATAGTCTCAAGAATTATTTATCGAACTGTGAGATGAGTATCAATATCCTTCAGAAGTTTTTAGATATACATTTTGTTTATATTTAAGGTTGAAGGATATATTGGAAAACTTTGTAAAATAAGTTTACGATTAAAAATTTTTAAGAGAAAGGGAAAGAAACCTGATATGCGTAAGTTACGATATGCACTGGGACACTGTAGGATGTCAAACAAATTCTCATATATGTCAATAAATTCATTATAAGGCTAGGAAGTGTGTGAATCATCCTTTTTAATAACAACACAAATATTCTCAATGAAAGAGACAAAAATGTCATTATATTCGTCATTTCAAGTGTTTCTCATCCATTTATGCATAGTAACCAAAGGGAGGAATGGAAATGATAACAAGTCTACATGCACCCTCAGTGTAAATAATCTATCACATATGCATTCAATAGTGATTTTATATAGACCCAGTTCCTAAAATCAGAAAATTACTAACATCATACTTTATAATTGCTTGATGAAACTATCAATCACATGTATAAATTCCAAGGGATGACATAGAATACGATCTTGAAACTAGGCTAAAGCCTTCTAGTATTCCATTATTCAATAAAAATAGGTATTTATTTATTATCATCATCCCATAAACTACACAATTTGCAATAAATAAATATATTATTTATCTTATTGAATTTCTTTTTTACAGGGATCAGAAACCCCATTAAACATGGTTGAAAATGGACATTATGCATAGAAGTTTCTTATTATCCCAATCGAGGGAAATCAATCATTAGTTATGTGCTATGCAATATATGAAAAATGTCCTCGAAAGGAAAAGGAATGTACTTCGAGAAACAACAAACAATGAAGAATAATATATCTCATTTATAAGAGGCTTAGGAACAACTGGGGAATATGGATCCAATGGAATTGTAGTCTTCACCAACTCAAAACTTGTGTGCAACCATATGAAAGGCGTGAGCCAAGTTAAAAAGGAGAGGTTAAAGAAACTACATGGAGAAGCAAGTAATATTGTTAGTCAATTTCAATCATTTAGCATAAGACATTATGCAAATGTTAATAGGATGTCTAGTGATCTATTGTATGGGGCAATGCCAATTCAATATTTTTTTTGTCAAATATGAATTGGTGTAAGAAGTTCTCCATCAACATTTATTGATGGAAATTGTAAGATATCTTTGATATGTGTGGGTTTTTTAGTTATAAATGTGTTCTTTTCAATTCTATATTAAGTGTTCCCCCACTATCTAAGCACAACTGGGTGAACTTGATGATTCAAGATATTTTACTTATAGATGCATTAGAATTGTGTATAATAGAGTTAATTAACCATTGAACTTAAAAAAAATCACATAAAAATGCGGAAATAGTTAGAAGAACTCAAAAAACATGACACAATGATTTGATTACAGAGTTCATCCAGTTTGAACTACGTCTCCCAAGCCTACTCAATAGTGGGGAGGATTTATTTTTATTAGTGGCATAAAATAGATAAAAGTGCAACAATAAGTAATTACAAAACTTATAGCTCCAAGATGGTATATGGGTAGAGAATGGCCAACCTAGCTTTGAAAACAGATAGAACCACTGAACTCCTGGTGAAAAATAGTTTAAAAATGCTTATCTAAACTCCCAATTTCAATAATTGGGTCTTCTAAACCTTTCTAGGAACCTCCTTGATGCTCAAAGCAAGGTTCCAGATTGCTACCACGGGACTAGGTCTACTGTATACAATAGAATATGTGTTTTGGCCAATCCTCTCTACCTATCTTCGACACAACAGTCATACATGCAAGATCATGGCGACATCCCTCAAAATTGGGGCAGTTCCAACATAATACCCAAGACTAGCAGGTGGAAGGATTCACGGCAACAACCCTTCCACAATAGAAAATCCAATGTCTAATAAAACAACTCATTACAATAGCACATGGGTATCAGTGGCGGGTTTATCCACGTTCAGCTTATCGATGGACAATCCAGGCCCAGACACAAGAATTGTGTGATATCTATTAATCAGACAGGAGTATTCACTGTATACCATAACGTATCACATCTGGCTCTCCCATCATACTATCACCATCTACGTTAAACCCTTAGCACACAGATTTAGCACATTGCAACATCTGCAAACCCTCCGAGTGTATTAAGCATAATATATAGTATGTCGAATATGAGACCCTTATTGCAGTATCGAAATTGGCACCAACCACGAAATCGCAATCAACTCTCTTTCCCTGAACCACATTGCAAGCACTAGCCTTTTTGTATGGTTATCACAACTAAGTATTGTAGAGGCCGATTTATAACTCCTTTGCCCTGCGATATGCAATATCGTACTCGTAATGGGAACTCTAGGGGCTGATTCTTCCTTAAGCGTTCCTCCCTTTCACTGATATGCAATATGCATGGTCCAGTGGAAACCTGCCACATGACGCTCCCTTATTTTGTGAAACTATGCCATGTGGTCTTCTCCCTACTACTTGGACAAGTCAAACTCAAAAATTTGACTTTCTCTAACTTTGTCATGTGGACTCGGATTTGAGTGTTGTTCACATCGTTGGAATTAGGATGATAAGCACTTTGATATGATGCTAAGATTATCTAGATTCTTCCTCTTTGAGTTTCAAGCCTTTTGTCATGCCACCGATACTTTTCTAAAGATCCACCTAGATCAATCATCCCACTAATAGCTTTTGGACCACCAAAATTATTTTAAGTCAATTGGTAAGTGATAAAATTTCTCCCTCACTTTTTCCTTCTCCATCCATCGAGCTTTGCTTGGATGCATTCCTTTGAAGCCAACATAGATGTGATCCACATCTCCCCATTGTGAAGTTTTGGTCCTCTAGTTAAGTGTGATATCTTCGAAAAACCTATCTAGATACTCGGGTGAAAAATCATAAACTGTAGGAATCTATGCAACCTACTCAGTATCCATGATCAATGGAGGTTCATAAAGCTTCACGTTTTCCACATTTACCATGGAGTACATTTTCATATAAGAAGGAAAGTCAATATGAAAATGATTGTCTCCAATATTTGCCAATATTGTGAAGGGACCATATCTAATGGGTTTCAGTTTCTTCCCTTCTCCCATAATCGTATCTTTGCTGATATGGATCCATACCTTGTCCCCAACTTGAAATTGATGGTTAAGTCGATGCTTATCTTGTCAAGATTTATACTGAGCTTGACTCCTCTCCAACTACTCTTGTAATGCCTAATGAATTACATGTATATGTTGAATGAAATTTCATGCTTTGTCCATATCATCTCATCCATTTCCATCCTCCTCTTTCCCAAAGACCATGTCCAAGGGATCTTTGGGTAGATAGACAAAACATGTCTAAAATGGTGAGCTCTGTGTAGTTGAATGTGCTTCTCGATTGTACACATTTTTCACATAAGGAAGTTGTTCAACCCAGAACTTGGGATGTATCCCACAATAACCTCACAAAAATTGTAGAACCTCTATCTCTGTCTGTCCATCAATTTGTGGATGAAATGTCATACTTCCTTTCAGCTTGGTATCCATCATTATCCACAAGCTAGTCCAAAACTCCCCAAGAAAGTGAGAGTCTGGATGTGACACAATAGATGTGGGAAACCCAAGATGGACCTAAGCATGCTAAAAAAAAAGAAAATAAGTCACTTAGCAATGGCCTGCTTTTTACAAGGCATTAAAATACACATTTTACTAAACCTATCCACAATAACATACAAATAGTCATGAAATTTCCTAAACATCAGTAAACCTCCTACAAAGTCCATGGACACAGTTTCCCATGGTTAGCTCAGAATAGGGAGTAGTGTCTAGACTCCAAGTTTTATACTAGAGGGCTTTAAAATAGAGCACAATACACGACCCTTTGCAAAGCGAGTCAGAATGTTTTTCATATGAGGCAAAAAACAAAACCTTTGCAAATGAAATAAAGTTTTCTCAATACAAAAATGACCAAATACCAGTGAGGTATGAACCTCTAGGATTACATGAACCCTTTCACTACTGGGTATACACAGCTTTCCAAGGTGGTATAATATATTTACATCCAAGTAGTAATTTTCCACCTGCGATCCACAAGTCAGTTTTGCATAGATTTCTTTAAAATCATTATCATTAGCATACCATTCTACATAACTTTCTAATAACAAAGAAACATTTTGCAAAAGTACAGATGCATAAATAGGAGGGTAAGAAAGCATATATTCTACTTTGTTGTTGGCGCCCTTCTTATATTTTATTACCAAATGAAACTATTGGAGGAATCCCATCCATCTAAAGTGACAGGCGTGCTAAAGCTTGGTCTATGACTGAAGATACTTCAACGGCTGATGATTCATGTGGATGATAGTCTCCTTGCCAATCAAATAGTTTTTCCACTTCTTTACACTCTGGACCAAGCCTTACAACTCCCGGTCATATCTAGGATAATTCACAACATCTTAGTAGAAAGTCTCCGAGTGGTAACAAACAAGTTTTCTTTGCTGAATAAATACAACACCCTTCACATATCCGCTAGCATCTATTTCAATTTTGAAAGGCTACTTCAGAACATCACACCTTTTCTTTATGTGACACATGTGTTCCTCCGATGTCCTACTGTACACAAGAACAAAATTATCAAGAAATGTCCAAAATAAGTCATTCATTACCCTCATAAACATGGTTGGAGCATTGCACAGTTTGAATGGAATCACCATCCATTCGAACAACCCTACTTAGTTTTCAACGTAGTTTTCTACATGTCCTTCTCTGCAATTCTAACCTAGTGATAACCACTATGTAAATCCATCTTGGAAAAATAAAAAACATATTTTAATTGATCTAACAATTCATCAATGCAAGGGAGGACTCACTTATTTTTCATCGTGATAATTTTCAGTGCCCTGTAATCCACGCACATTCTCCATGTGCCATCTTTCTTGGGCACCAACATGATTGGTGATCCACAAGGAGAAGAACTTGGTCTGATGACTCCCTGATTTAATAGTTCCTACACCTATTTCTTGATGTCCTCGATCTCGATAGAAGCCATCCTGTACATCAAACATTTGGTAGAGGAGCATCCTGTTGCAAATGGATCTCATGTTGGATTTCCCTTTTAGGGGGAAATGCTCACACTTCCTAAAAAAATTCATCATAGTCATAAAAAATTTCAAATAATTCCTTTTTATGATTAGGATCACAACCTCTAAAAGTGTCAGCCATATTGGCTTCTTTCACCCTCACTACCATGGGAATGCACCCATTACTTGAATTAGCTAGTCTTTTAATGTAACCTGCACTGACAAGGATAACACTCACTTTTGTATGATGAGCTCTTACTATTTACTCTACCCCATCCTTGGTGAAGTGGTATTTGTTTTCATGCCAAAAGAAAATGAACTTGTCATCATATAAATATGGGCTTCCCAAGATGATTCCACAGATGTCTAAAGTTACTGCATCTAATTGTACCTCATCAACCAATTTAGAAGTGATTACAAATTTGGCCCTACACTCCTCGGTGACTTGCAATTTGGATTTATTGCTTATCGAAAAAAAGAAGATATGGACTCAAATAAGGTTTAGTTTCAAGCCCTAGCCTTTTCACTAAGGACTCTAAGATTAAGTATGGTTGGGAGATTGAATCAAATAGAGTTTCCGCCCTTCTATTCTTTATGACAAATCTAATGAGTGATGACCTACCAGGTCAATACTCCACAATCAGTAGCCTTAAGACATTAATACTACACTACAAGTCCTAATGAAGAGACCTCAACCCTTCCTATCCCTCATTGTTTCATTAAAGTTCCCTCATTTCAGTAGCATGAAGATGGAAGAATTGATTTTCAAAGTTTACCAAGCAGAGCGCTTCTCAGTGACGATGGAAACTCCAATTTTAGATGCCTTCTCTCAGGTATTATGTCGAGTTTGATGACTCATTGGAAATTAGACACGTGGGGATACTTGACATACTTTATAGAATTCAAAATGAACTCCTAAAAGTTGGAAACAAAATAATTCAGAACTTGCACGACGCTTCTGCAGATTGATGCGACCCTTTTGTCACTTGGCACAACCCATGGCATGACCTTTCTATCTCAGCGATGACACTCCTATCTTAGTGTGACCCTTCTGTTTCAACACAACCTTTCTACTCGTGGGGAGACCTTTATATCTCTGGTGGTAACCTTCTATCTCAGCGTGACTTTTCTACTCGTAGTGCAACCTTTCTATCTCTAGTGCCACCCTTCTGCTCCTGGTGCGACCTTTTTGTCTTCCAGCACAACCTTTCTATTTTTATTCATTTTCAACACCGTGACTATATAAACCTTGTCCTTAGATATCAATTTACCATCATTTGATTTGTAGAGGAAAATTTTAATGATTGAATAGCTTATAGTGACACTCATGGATGCCTTCATGAGGCCGCCTTTCTTTCAATGTTGTAGTGGAGGCTTTCCATTGGATGCATTATCAAGCATAGGAATTAATAAAAAAAATCTTTGCAGCACCAAGATACTGCTATAAATGGTGTTGAGGTTATGTATGATCCACATAAACCGTTGTTTTATAATTGTGGAAATGTCTCCCACTTACAATAACACCTATGATGAATTTGGTTCCAATGACGTGTGCACCGAGTCTTCAATCAATATCTATTATGAACAACACATTTAGAAAACCTACAAATATCTTCTTATGCAATAAAATCTCATCCTATCCTTTTCCAATCAAAACATAATGATCATTATGATCAAAAGAGTAAAGTGCACTAATAAATCCATAAATTAACATTTCAACAACTATATCATTCTCGCGACTCTCACTCTACAATGTGTATACAAATAGCTCACAACCCTGCTCTAAAACTGATTAAAGGAATTTAAATAATCATAAATAATATATCAAAAAAATAAAACAACATAAATTTGGCAGAAAATGCCTGAAGCCTTAATGTATATTCTCTCTCACATTGTTACTCTATGTCTTGTCTACATGCTTGTTAGGCTTACAATTATAGGAATAATTCCATAATTATGGATTATTATAAGTTCATGATCTTCTCCATAGATCTTTCAACTAGTTCCTAAAATCTCTTAATGATCTTGAGGATATCAACAATAATTATATATCTAAATTTTGCTTTTATGAGTAGATTATACCAAATCTCTCAATCAATTTCTAACTTAACTAATCCCTATTCTAGGATCTCCTAATATCCAATATTTTTATGAGATCTTCTAACATCTCTCATATTCTCACATAATTGAGAATATTTACATATAAAGCCTCACACACATATTTCTCACTCAAATTATTAAAAATATACAAAATTTCCTACTAAGAAATTAAAAACATCAGATCCGCTAAGTCAACCGAATATACAATGTTTTTCTTGAGCACGATGCTCCTACATCAAGCTCCCATAATAGAAAAATGATTCATAGTCTCTTATCTATGAGGTATGTCACTTTTCTCTAGTAATGTGACAGCTATAAGTCTTAATGACTTGCTACCTCCAGGATCCCAAACCTTAATTTGTAATTGTCCAAATGCTCTACACTTTTACTACTGCTCCATGTCTGTTGTCTTCTAGTTCATTTTCCTTTCTTCAATCAAATTCAAATTCAGATCGATCATCCCTTCTGTCATCAGTTGTCTACATATACACTCTCTCATAATCAATTTCCACAGTTCTTCAATCATAGAATCAATTTATGCTTTTCCATGGAATCCTTTTGTCTCAACGACTTACCTGAAATCCCTTTTGTGTTGCAATTTTGCACATTCATTTTTAGTATGTTGGCTACTCTTTTGAACTTGTTGTAGCATCTAAAACCACCCTCCATAAATTTTCCTTAGCTTCATTTTGGAGCCTCGCTACCAACCTTTTACAGCAGCATGTCTTGCTTGGTCAAGTACACAAGCTTTAGTGTTTTTTATGCAGAAAGGTGACCTGTCTATTAGAGCTTAATGCATTCTCTCACAAGCTATTTGGCCAGACTTGGTTGAGCTGTAGGATGAGAAACTCCCTCAAGAAATTGCACAATCCTAGAGGGCAAGCAACTGTCTCTCCAGAAATTGTGTAATTTAGTCTGGCAGCCAGTTGGTCTCTGGAATTGTTCATATTTGCCATTCAAGCTTCACTGAGAAAATTACGCAATTCTTCTTAGTAGAGTTTCTCAACCCAGGAATTGTGCAATACTGGGTAGTAGTTAACTTCATTGCCGAGAAATTGTACAAATATCTTAGGCAGCCAGCCCAGCCCCCTTCCATAAATGCACATTTTCTTGCAGTAGTTGAGCAACCTCTTGCATGTGCAGTTGAGTTGACCAATTCCCTCTCGGACTGAGCAAAATGGATTTGCGTGTCTGGCTTTCTTCTCCAAAGGTATAATGGAAAGGCATCCCTTCATTTAGGGATCTATTTTTAGCAACTAGAGGTTGCATGCAAGGATCATTTCGGAAACCTCCCACCAAGTTTCGCTCTTCCTAGATTTGTGGCATGCACGTCACATATTCAATTTTATCAAAACTCATGAACCAGACACTACAAAGCTCATTCCTCACATCAACCTTGAACCTTTGACATCCCACATCGCATCTAGGAGTCTTCGACACAATCAACTTAGGTGTTTTGGGGTAAGCCCGCACTCCATGTCTTGTGTTTCATTTCTGGTGATTTTTGTGTTTCACTTCGTATGAATGTTGTCTACTTAATTTTAGTAAGCACCTACTGTTGTTTTGATACATACTAGCTTCTATTAGCATCATTTTAGTTTTCATTAACAACTCACTATTGTTTCATGCATGAAACAATTTTTCATTAATGGTCGCCGATTCAGTGACTCACCTCACCCACATACATGTTGTTTTGTTTCTTGAATGTATCATTCACCATTTTCATGCACAATCATTCACATTCATTTTCAATTGCCCGTCGGAGGTCCAGGGAACCTTATCCAAGGCTCTGCCTCACCAAGACAACATTTCAAAATCCTAAAAGGGAAGGCTTTCACTTCCTCTCAATAAATATGCATTTCTTCCCAATGACTGTCCTCTAGTCTTGCAATGAGCAATTATAAAGGATAATGACTCCTCACCGAGAAAATTGTGCAATGCAGTCACTGGGCCTCCAACCATTGCTAGCTGAGATTGAGCATTGCACAATTTCAATAGTCAATAGCTAGGTTGGATTGTGCATTGGACAGTTCTAGTAGCCAGTCAACCAACTGATAGCATGGATTGTGCCTTATGCAGTCTTGGGAGTCAGTCTCCTGACCTCCCAAGGAAAATTGCACAACCTTCATGATCAGTCACACAAGTATGTTACAAGTCAATTCTAAAGTTCATTTTTGTTTTAGACTGATAGATTGCTTGCCATGAGTGTTTCCATGTCTCCAGGTATCACATTTATTCATCTGCCTCTCAGCAGCACAGGCACAATGGTTTCCAGGAGAACAAAGTCAAAGACACCATTCAGAGCACACTTGGGGATGCATTCGATCAAGTGTCTATGAACTTGACTACCCATGAAGACATCAAGTTTTTCATAGATAAGGGCATCAAGATATGACAACATAAACATCACAACAAGCAACACCATGAACAACGGGTGAAGGAAACATACCAAATGCAACAAACACAAGAGGAAGGTTGTTGAAAACACAGAGGTGGAACAAAGTTGCAAGCTCAAGCAGATCTACTTTTGGTGAAAGAAACTTTGAGAACTCAGGCTATATGAGATGACATCGTGACATGAATATCACGTGAAGGTAGGGAATGGAACAGAGAAGGAGTTGTGTATGCTCAAGCAGCAACTCAAGGAAGAACATGAGCTACACAGATGAGAGAATGTGTTATAGTAAGAATAGGTACAACAGGGGGAGCGACATGCATTCACAAACGTAACTGCACCTGTACAAGTTATAGCTCCATCCCAATAGTTGGCACGGAGCAGGAATGGTGAGCAGTGTTTTCACATGCATGCAAGGGAATGTAGCAGCATGGATGTCATTGTTTGGATGCATGTGATCCCACCCATTCGGCAGACTCACTAAGGTGAAGACAAGAAGAAAGTCCAACGCGAGTTGAACATGTACTTAGACAAGTAGATTGGAATGACCACCATCACACACTTGGAGATCAACACAGACAGTATGCATCAGTGTGTTGCTGGTTCAGTCACACCCAAAAGACCGTGTGCATGCTATCAAATGAGTTGGATGGAGGATCCATAGTAATGCACCTGGATGCAACAGAGGTGAGAGTTTGCATCAACAATATGTCAACATGGAACACACATACACCATGATGGACGACCAAGCTTGGCATAAACTCTCCACCTTAACCATGACAAGCATGTCAAAGAGTTGGTTTCACTGCAATGTACTGAGTTTCAGTGATGCCTTGCATGGCTTGCTCAAGCCATTTTGTCTCACATTGGCACATGTGCATTGTAATGTAATGTCTTGTCAAGTGGAAGGTCAATTGTCGATAGTTGGATGTCATAGTCATAGACTAGATGAAGACTCATCAGGGTAGATGAAATGTCACAAAGGGGAATGTCAGGGGTCACCCTATCCTTTACTATAAATAGTAACTCATAACTCATTGTAAAGGCTTTTGGTCATCAAATCTTCCCATAAGACTATCTTGGAGAGAGCTCAAACAATATTCTAATGAGCCTTGGCTTCTCCATTGTGTAGAGCTAGTACATCTCTTTGGAGGAGCAGGTGGTTGTGGCTGTAATGTTCCACTATCAGAACCAGTGGTTGGACATGGATATATTGTATGAATGGAACTTACGATTCTTAATATAAGAAGAGATAACATGTTTAATCCATATGTCATATTGTATGATATGTTATTTGGTTTACTCTAAATGATATATGTATCTATTTACTTACGCAAGCATATATAGCTATATGTGTATCTATGTATGAATATTTCTAAAATGTGTTGTTGGTTTAACCATCACTTTGGATTGCTTGCTAACTTGCCTTGCATGTTGTGATGTATGTTTGCTCGCATGTTCCCTTCATAACTACGTGATATCACAGGTTTCCAAGGGTCGCACTCATCCCAACCCTCTCATGCACCTTCCTTGGCTCATTGTAGCTGTCACACCCTTGCTACCAACAGAGTTTCTTACTTGCCTCTTTGCAAAAACGTGGTCAAGGCATTACCATATGACCCATTGTTGGGACTCCTACACTAAAATGTCTATGGTCTAATTGGGACTTCTTACCGGGGAGATCCCTTAACATGTTGGCAGGTCCAACACCATCAACATTTATGGCACTGGAAGTAGGTCTACATGACAAGTTGTGTCCTCTCATCCTATTTTGAACCTTTTCATATCTATAATGGATTATTGCACTTTTATCCCTTTGCGATGTTTTTCGAATCACGAATATGTCAGCATCATGAGGGAGTTCTTACGTGACATTCTTTCCATACTCCATGAGGAAGATGGATGTTTTGATGAACAGTCAAGGTTGTTTCTTGCATACACACATCACAAACATCCATATCAATGGTTGGGTAGCCTATTGGCTGACAGCATGCACTCACTTGAGCACTTTTGTGATCTCATTGTAGACACTTTCTATCATCTTGATCCATACCATCTTGACCAAAAAATATTATAGCAACGGAAGGCTCCGCATGGATCGACTATGGATTCTTGGCAGCACTTCTGTGATTTGTAGTTTCTTATCTTTGGGACTGATTCGAGTATTGTGCTAAGAAATCTTCTCGTCCCAAGAATAATTTTGAAATCCAGCCTCGCTTAACATTCTTCAATGAAGAAGTTACATAATCTCAAATGGATGTGGTCACTATCACAAGCGACTATTTGCCATCCCCTCATCAAATAGCTCCACCATTGCAAAGTGATCTTGAGGATCATGCTTGCACACATGTTCAGATCTCACATCCTCCCAACATCACTTCACTTAATTTTCATCCATATTTGGTTGTGAGTCCATCGACTTGTTATATGAATTTTGTTACACAACCTCCATCTTCTCACTCGGTTGTTCCTCTAGATGATACTGTCTCGTGTTCTTCCATTCTGAAGTCTACACTTGTTGTCAACTAGGAACAAGCCACTCACGGAGTTGGTGTTGCATAACCAAAATGCATTATCATTCATGAAGAGTATGAGCGGGTGCTTGATCATTAGCACTCAGTGAAGGATGAGCAACCTTCCCTCCGAGCCTCGTCCATTCTTCCCTTACACCTTTGATGAACCTGCCATCCATGATTTCACATGTGTATCTTCATCCACGGATGAACCCATCGTTGATCACTTGCAGGACACATTGGATGTTAGTCCATCATTCGATGATAGAAGGATAAGGTATTCATTAAAAATGCACTGGATTTTTCATCTGCCTTTTCCGAAAACATAGAGGATGAATTTGTCTGCCTGTCATCTACCCCTCTGTTTGGTTCATTAGGTAATGAGGATGCCGATGAAATCATTGATTTTCCTTATCATGGCTGTCGTGATCATGGAGTAGTGTTTGCTTTTATTTGGTTTGCTTGAATGCTTGTTTGCTTAGATTATTTGTTTGTTTGTTTGTTTGCTTTCTTTTTTGCTTACTATGTTTGCTTTTCCTTTTTCTTCTACTATTTCCTTTCTTTGTTGTTTATTTGTTTGCTTCTTATTTCGTAGGTTACTTTTGCATGAAACCATGTATTACTCTTGAAACAAGCTGGGTGAAGAACAAGAGGCCTTATACAGCTATCGCTACTTGGTTATCTATCATCCTGCCTATGTATCAAGAACTTGTTACTCTCAGTCCATGATACGTCAATGGAAATTATGTACTGTTCAAAGTGAACCTTGGTGAAAACACAACACCTGCATGGTAACTAGTGTCGCCTACTCTAGTCGGTTGTTTTTGGGTTAACCTTTGTCAACTCAATCAGGTAGAGTAAGGTGAGGGGGAAAAACTTAATAGGCACGTCAAAGGTACAATAGACTACTTATTCAAAGGAACAACCTCTTCTCCTCTCAATAAGTCAGGATCCCTCTTCTGCCTCTCAAATGAATAAGTTCTATGCATAGTTGTGAAAATGAAAAGAAAAAAAGAGAAAAAAGAAAAAATGAAAGGTGAAATATCAAAAAATGAAAAATGAATAAGGTGAAAGAAGACAAAGGCTTCCTATGTAGAGAGGTGATGTAAGTAACTCCGTCGGGTTACTGATCAGGCTCGTTGGTAGATGAGCCATGCTTGTGTTCCCATGCGACTCTGCCAGGGTACTATCTAGGCCAACTGGTAGTGGAGCAACACCAGAGATGAAACTAAGGCTCTGATGATTATATTTCTTGTGCACCAATATACTGCTCAACCGCAATTGAAACAATTGTGTTGTCTTGTCTTGGAATTTGTGTCAATCGACCAAGAGTTTGGAATATTCTACATCTTACAATTAGGCGAGTGTGAAACCAAGATGAACAAAGAACTAAAAAATACTTCCGGAGGTGTTAGACTTGTTTTTCATGAACAAGTTCCATTTAGAGAGTTGGAGTTCTACTAGTGCATTGCCAAGTGTTGTAGCAGATACAAACAACCTCCAAACTTTTTCCTTAGCTTCGTTTTGGAGCCTCCCTACTAACCTTTCATAGCAAGATGTATGTCCTCATCAGGTACACAAGCTTCAGTGATATTGTTGGAGAAAGGCAGCCTGTCTATTAGAGCTTGATATATTCCCCTCATAGGTTGTTTATCGGAATAGGTCGAGCTACAGGCTAAGAATCTCCCTCAAGAAATTGGGCAATTCTAGAGGGCAACCAACCTTCCCTCTAGTGATTGCACAATTCAGACTGGTAGCTTGTTGGGCTCCAGAATTACACAAATTTCCGAGTCAAGCTTCAGTGAGAAAATTGTGCAATTCCTCCCGGCAAGGCTGCTCAGCCCAGGAATTGTGCAATCCTAGGCAACAGTCAGCTACTTTACCCAGAAATTGCATAAATATCCTAGGAAGGTAGCCCAAATTCCTTCCAAAAATGCACATTTTCTCCCAGTAGTTGAGCAGCCTCTTGTATGTGTAGTTGAGTTGATCGGTTCCTTCGAGACCTAGAAAAACTGATTTGCATGCATGGGCTTCTTCTCCCAAGGAATCCTGAAAACGAATCTCTTGATTCAGGGATCGACTTTTACCAATTGGAGGTTGCATGCAAGCATCATTTCAGAAACCTCTCACCAACTGTTGCTCTTCCTAGATTTGTGGCATGCACATCACATCTTCAATTTTATCAAAACTGCTGAATTGGATGTTGCAAAGCTCATTCCTCACATCAGCCTTGCAACTTTGACATCCCACATCACATCTAGGAGTCATCATCACATTTAGCTTAGTTGTTTTGGAGTAAGCCCACCCTCCATGTCTTGTGTTGCATTTCTGGCTCTTTGTGTTTTGCTTCATATCAATGTTGTCTGCTTGATTTTACTTAGCTCTTATTGTCCTTTTGATACATACTAGCTTGTAGTAGCACAATTTAAGTTTTCATTAACATCTCACTATTGTCACATGGATGAAACTCTTTTTCACTGACGGTCGCTGATTCAGCAACTCGTCTCACTGACATGGATGTTCTTCCATTTTATGAATCTATCATTCACTATTTGCAGGCATGATCATTCAATTATGATTATGCTCAATATCGCCATGCATTCACATTCACATTCTCTTTTAATTTCCTGTTAGCGGGTGTGGGAAGCCTTGGCCCAAGCTCTACCTCACCAAGACATCATTCCACAATACTAAAAGGGAAGGCTTTGTCTTCATCTCAAGATATGTGAATTTTTGCCCAGTGGCTATCCAAAAGTCTTGCATTGCACAATTCTAAGGGACAGTGACTGCCGACCGAGAAAATTGTGCAAGGTAGTCATTGGGTCTACAACCATTTCTAGCTGAGATTACACATTGCACAATTCCAGCAATCAATAGCCGACTCTGCATTGCATAGTTCGAGTAGTCACTCAGCCTCCTGATAGCCTAGACTGTGCCTTGCATAGTCTTGGGAGTCAGTCTCGTGACCTCCCGGCGGAAATTGCGCAACCTTAATGATCAGTCACATATGTATGTTGCAAGTCAATTCTTAAGTTCATTTTGGCTTTCGACTAATAGATTGATTAGCATGAGTGTTTCCATGTCTCTAGGTATCATAAGTGTTCATTTGCCTCTCAGCAACACAGGTACAATGGTTTCTAGGAGAGTAGAGTCAAAGACATTGTCCAAAGCACACTTGGGGATGTAGTCCATCAAGTGTCTATGAACTTACCTACCCATGAAGATATCAAGTATTTCATAGACAAGGACATCAAGATATTAAGGCAACAACATCACAGTAAGCAACACCATGAACAACAGTGGAAGACATCATACGGGATGCAACGAACATAAGAGGAAGGTTGTTGACAATAGAGTGGTGGAACAAAGTTGCAAACTCAAACATATCTACTTGTGGTGAATTAAACTTTGGGGACTCAGGATATGAGATGACGACATGACATGAAGATCAGATGAAGGCAGAGAACAGAATAGAGAAGGAGTTCCATGTGCTCAAGTAGCAACTGAAGGAAGAATAGGAACCACATAGACGAGAGAGTGAGTTGTAACAAGAACAGGTACAGGAGGTGGTGCGACATGCATACATCCTTAATGTCTTTGAAAACATTTTCCTCTACAATTTCCATTTCCTACTTCTTATCATCAAATTTACTTTCAAGAAGTAAATTATATGTCATCTTTCTAACTGCATACTTATCCTCCTCTTGTTCTCTATTAGCCAATACATTGTAAACTTGGCAACTAACATATATCTCTATCCCAATCAAAGTTTGAGACACTCCTTTAGTTTTTACTGCAGCTACACTCTCATACTCCTGTTCCTTTAGAAAATACTCCAACAACTCAATTTCTCTTTGACACCTCATTAGTACTTCATCATGATGTTGTTTATTGTCTTCAAGAGGTTCTTCTTCTTTCTTAACATCTTTCAACAGCTATCCTTCCTCTTCATTAAATCCTATGGCTATCTTATTTTTGTCCTGAGACAAATCATCCTCACCACATTTTGCATTACTATATTTTTGTATGCCCTCTTCAAGATCTATCCTTTCCTTGTCTTCTACCTTAGTATTCTCCTGCAATTGTTCTTCATAAATAAAATTAGTAAAATTCATTGACTTACCTATCTAACACAATGTTACTTCATTCTTCATCATAATAAGATTCTGATATTCTATCTCCATCACAGTTTCAGATGATTTTCTTCTCCCATTAATTAACTCATCAATGAACTCCTTCTGCTACAACTATTCAAAGGCTTCCTCATCTAAGAGGTCTTCTTCACCATATTTTACTTCAAGATATTCATCCATCCTGAAGACATATTCAAAAGGTTGCCTAGCTCTTGCAATACCTGCAATCATACTCAAGTTTTCATTTTTAAAAGCATAAGACATTGAGGTCTCACTTAATGCTTCGGCCACCAGGTATTCCTTTCACTTTGAATCCTTCATATGATTCAAAATATCCTTTATATATTTCTCCCTTGTATCTTAATTACATTAAAAAAACAATGGGCAATGTTCTAGTTCACATACCAAAACTTCCTTTACTCTGAGTAACTATTCTGTTAGCTTTGCATTCAATCTATGCTACCACTTCACTTGCAATCTATGCCATTTGAATTTTCTTTTCATAATCCAACCATACCTTTTGTATTCCTTATTTATCTGTAACATCTCCATTAATAACTTAGGACGGAATTTTATCTCAACTTTCTCTCTGTCAATATCTTCATGACTCCTTCTCATGCCATTTGCCTTGGAAAATTTCCTTCTGTTGTGGCTTTCCTCTGAACCTCAGCAATGACCTCTAGTGAGCCTTTTCTTCCACTCCTTTGTGGACTCCATCTCGTTCAGCAAGTATCCCTACCTACCTTTGATATCTGAGCAAGGTTCTTTTCTTAAGCTTAGCCTATTGATACCTTACCATACCAAGTTATCTCCTTGAGCTTGATCTATGATTCTCTACCTCTGGAACCATCTTATGAGAAACTCTCTTACTCCTCTGTGCTTCTGCAACACAAATTCACTTTTGTTGAGAACAATATTCTCCTCTCTATCCAACCTCTATTGGAAGTATTCAAGGTTTTACCACTCTTTAAGACCTCACATGCTCTTCCACTTGAGAACACAACTAGGTCTTCGTTATAGCTCCTCTCAGTTGTCTTTGCTGCTAACACCCTTTTTGTCTGCAACCTAAAATCTGTAGACACAATCCTCAAAACCAAAGTTAAGAATAAAAACATACCATATCACCTTCAATATATCTGCATGGTCTTGTTCCACCATTCATCTGTACTTTGAATGGACTATTCCTTATTCATTTTCTTCGATAAATTCTCCTTAAGAGTATTAATTACTTCCCAATATTCTGTCACACTTTATCTCTGTGTGCTTGGTTCCTGTCAGATTTAAAATTTGATCCGTTCTTCCTATGTAATATCTTTAACAAATTCACACAAAGAACACTAGCTTTATTTTTCTACTTTGTTCTATCAGTCTTTATTGATCTCCTCTTTCTACAATCCTAATTGTATCTACATATACAACTTCAAGAGCATAAATCTATTCTAGTTTTCCCCAAAGAAATTTTACTTGCTCCAATACCTAAATGATGACCTACCAAGTCTATACTCAACAAGCGGTAGCCTTAAGACACTAAGACTACACTACAAGTCTTAATGAAGAGACTTCAACCCTTCCCATCCCTCATTTCAGTAGCATAAACATGGAGGGATTGATTACTAGAGTTTACCAAGCACAACCCTTTTGAGTGATGATGGAAACTCAAGTTTTGGAAGCTTTGTCCTAGGTATTTTGTCGAGTTTGATGGTTCATTGGAAAGTAGACATGTGGCGCTACTTGACCTAGTTTCCAGAATTCATAATGAACTCCTAAATGTTGGAAAAAAAATAATTCTGATTTAGTGTGATACTTTGATAGGCTGGTGCGACCCTTCTGGCACCTCGCACAACCCATGGCACAACCTTTCTATCTCAAGCATGATCCTTCTATCTCAGCGCAACCCTTTTGTCTCAGCATAGCTTTTCTACTCCTAGCGCAACCCATGACACGACCTTTATATCCTTGGCATGACCCTTCTGTCTCAGCGTGACACTTCTGCACTTGGTGTGACCCACAACATGACCTTTCTATCTTTGGCGCGACCCTTCGGCTCTTTGTGCAACCTTTCTATCTTCCAGCGAGACATTTCTCTTTTGCTGCGTGACCTTTCTATTTCTCTTCATTTTCAACACTGTGGTTGTACAAAACTCATCTGTGGATACCGATATACCATCATTTGATTTATACAGGAAAAATTCAATGATGTAACATCTTCTAGAGATCCTCATGGGTACCTTCATGAGGTCGCCTTCCTTTCAAAGTTGTAGGGGAGGCTTTCCCTTTGATGCATTCTCAAGTGAAGGTGTTAATAAAAAAATATTTTCAGTCCCAAGGGATTGCCATAAATTGTGCTAAGGTTATGCCTGATCCCCCTAAACCATTGTCTTATAATTGTGGAAATGTCTCCCACTTACAATAACACCTATGAGGAATCAGATTCTAAACGAAGTGTGCACCAAGTCTTCAATCAATATCCACTGTGAACAACACGCTTATGAAACCTACAAATCTCTTTTCATGCAATCAAATCTCATCCTATCCTTTTCCAATCAAAGCATAATGATCATTATGATCAGAAGAGTAAATCACACTAATAGATCCATAAATTAACATTCCAACAACTATATCAGTCTCGCAACTCTCACTATGCAACGTCTATATAGATAGATAACAACATCGCTCTACTATCAACTAAATGAATTTAAAAAAACATAAATAAAATATAAAAAATATCAAACAGCAGAAATTTCTCAAAAAATGTCTGAAGCCTTAATTTATAGTATCTCTCATACTCTTGCGCTCTTTCTCCTTTACATGCTCGTTAGGCTTAAAATTATAGGAATACTTACATAATTATGGATTATTCTAAGTCCATGATATTCTCCATAGATCTCTCAAATAGTTCCTAAAATATCTTAATGATTCCTTGACAATCTTATTAGCAACAATTCTATATCTAAATTTTGCCTTTATGAGCAGATTATACCAAATCTCTTAATCTACCTTTAACTCAACTAATTCCTATTCTAGGATCTCCTAATCTCCAAGACTTTTATGAGATCTTCTACCATCTCTCGTATTGTCACATAATTGAGAATATTTAAATTTAAAACCTCACACACATATTTCTCACTCAATTTATTAAAAATATACAAAATTTCCTACTAAGAAATTAAAAACATCACATCCCCTAAGTCAACAAAATATACAATGTTTTTCTTAAGCATGATGCTCCTACATCAGACTCCCACAGTAGAAAAATTATTCATAGACTCTTGTCTATGATGTCTATCACTTTTCTATAGTAATTTTATAGCTACAAGTATTAATGACTTGCTACCTCTAGGATCCCAAACCTTAATTTGTAATTGTCCAAATGCTCTGCACCTTTTCTGATGCTACATGTCTGTTGTCTTCTAGATCATTTTCCTTTCTTCAATAAGTTTCAAATTATAATTGATCATCCCTTCTACCATAGGCTGTCTCCACATGGACTGTCTCGTCATTAATTTCCATGGTTTTTCAATCATAGAATCAATCTATTCTTTTCCATGGAAACCTTTTGTCTCAGAAACTTGCCTAAAATCATTTCTTTGCTACAATTTTTCACATTCATTTTTAATCTACTGGCTTCTCGTTTAAACTTTTTCTGCCATCCATACATCCTTAATGTCTTTGAAAACATCTTCCTCTGCAATTTCCATTTGTCGCTTCTTATCTTCAAATTTACTTTCAAGAAATAAATTGTTTGTCATATTTCTGATTGCATACTTATCCACCTCTTCTTCTGTGTTAGCCAATACATCAGAAACTCGGAAACTAAGACATATTTCTGTCCCAATCAAAGCTTGAGAAACTCCTTTACTTTTGACTATAGTTACACTCTCATACTCCCATTCTTTTAGCAAATAATCCAACAACTCAATTTCTCTTTAACACCTCACAAGTACTTGATCATGATGTTTTTCGTAGCCTTCAATAGGTTCTTATTATTTCCTAACATCCTTCAGTAGTTGTCCTTCCTCTTCGTTCAATCCTATGACTGTCTTCTTTTTATCCTTAGACAAATCTGCTTCACCACATTTTGCATTAATGTCTTTTTGTAAGCCCTCTTCAAGAGTTATCCTTTACTTGTCTTATGCCTTAACATTCTCCCACAATTGTTCTTCATAAAGAACCTTAGTCAAATTCCTTGGCTTACCTCTCTGAGACAGTGTCCCTTCATTCTTCATCAGAATAAGATTTTGATCTTCTAAATCCATGATAGCTTTAAATTATTGTCTTTCTTTGCCCCCCTTCTTAGCAACAACGATCTTATTATCCTTCCCTTTCCCTTTCTTCTGGAATCTTTCATGCTGAGGTTTTAATGGAATCTTCTTCGTTTGGTCATCTCGATCATTCTGTCCTCGACTTTCAATATGTATTTCTTTAATTTTAGTTGTATCGATTGAAGTAGGCTTGAACAGTAATAACAAGTGTCTGATGTAACTATTTTTTGCACCTTTGTACTTAGTTATGGTTTTGAGGCACATCTAATGGGATGCCTAGATTCAGTGCTTGTTTCTTAAATTCCTCCGTGAAGCTTTGTTCATTCTGGCCCTTAAACTTAGAGGGTAGAATGGTCCTTTAATGCAAAAATAAAACTAGACCAAGAGGACAAAAGGTTACATGACTTCATTTTTCCCTTCTGTAACTTTCTCTCCCACCAAACGAGAGCAATGACGCTCAACCAAAGAGAGGGTAACTGGACTTTCACCTCATCTTCATCCATCTATAAGATTTGACAGTAAACCTCTGTCTGTCTGATCCAGTTATTGATTTTTTCTGCACTACATTCTCCATCGTACATGGGCAGGTCGAACTTCACATCTAACTTGAAGAACAATTTCTTAGAGCTCTGTTTGGAATTTCTATGAGAATGCTGAGAATTATCACTAGAGGAAGGAGAGGGAGGATCTTCTCCACCACCTTCCTCATTTGTTGATTCATGATCATCGACATCCCTCTTCTCATGCCCAAGTGCCTTCTCATACTCTATTAACGACTTGTCTACCTTTCCTACCATAATATAGAATACCTTTTGGAAATTTTGTTCCTCTTCCCAACGAGCTTCATCATTGGTCGTGTTTCTGCTTAGCTGTGTTCTTCCTGCTTCAGGATCAAAAGAATTAAGTGTTCCTTCTCATTTTTAGAGCTTGTTCTGGGTTAGCATCAACTTATGCAATTCACATCTACAAAGACCTGCTCCGATACCAACCTTGATCCAGTATCTTTTGCTAATAGATGCATGAGAATTACATATAACATAATTAATTAACTATGAAACTTTAAAAAAATCACATAACAATGTGGAAATAGTTAGAAGAACACAAAAAACCATGACACAATGATTCGATTACGGATTTCGTCCAGTTTGGACTACATCTCTAGGCCCTACTCAATAGTGGGGAGGCATTGTTTTTACTAGTGGCATAGAAGAGATAACATTACAACAACAAGAAATTACAACCCTTATACCTCCAAGCTGATAGATGGGAAAATAATGGACAGCCTAGCTGTGAAAATAGACAGAACCACAAAACTCGTAGAAAAAAATAATGCAAAAATGCCTATCCAAACTATTAATTTGGATATTCGGGCCTTCTGCAACCTTCTCATGATCTCCTTGTTGCTCAAGGAAATGTTTTTGCCTATTGCTAGGGATTAGGGTATGCTATATACTATAGAATATGAGTTTCAGTGAGTCCTCTATGCCTTTCTCCGACATATCAGTGATATATATAAGATCATGGTGGCATCCCTCAAAATCGGGGCAATTCCAACATAATACTTGAGGTTAGCAAGCAGAAGGACTAATGTCTAATAAAACTACTCATTACAACAACACATGGGTATCAACACTGGGTTTATCAATGGTTCAAGTTTATCCATGAATAATGCAATCCTGGACATAGGCATCTTGTGATATCTATGGATCTGATAGGAGTATTCATCGTATGCCATAATGTCTTGCATCTGGATCTCCCTTTGCACTATCACAATCAATGTGAAACCCTTGGCACACTGATCTAGCACACTACAACATTTGTGGACATGTATGGCTTATTAGGCATAATATATAGTATATTGGGCATGGGCCCCTTATCACAGTATTGTAATCTGCACCAACAATGAAATCGCAATCGACCCTTTTCCGCCGAACCACATCACAAGCATTAGACTTTCATGCGATTGTGATATGTGATGTATATCGCTTCAAAACTAAGTCCTACTGGAGCTAATTCATAACTCCTCCAACCTATGATATGTGATATTGCAATCACATTAGGGGAAAATTCTTCCTTAAGCACTCCTCCTTTTCATCAATATGTGATATGCAGAGTCTAGTGGCATCTTGTCACATGGTGCTCCCTTATTTGCTAAAACTATGCCATGTCATCTTATCCCTACTACCTGGACAAGTCAAACTCAAAATTTGACTTGCTCTAACTTTGTTATCCAGACTTGGATTTGAGTGTTGTTCACACTGTTGGAATCAAGATGACAAGCACTTCGCTCCAATGCTAAGCTTATCCAGATTCTACCACTTTGAGTTTTGATCCTTTTGTCACGCCAGTGGTACTTTTATGAAGATCCACATGGATCACTTAACATGTTTTAGCAAATTCTATATTTAATTTTAAAAGTGTCCACTTCAACATTTGTGTTTTTATTCTTGATTATATTTTAAATGAATAATTTACACCAAATAATTTTGAAGAAACCCTCAGATACTTACATCAATTTTCTGAATTCTTGATGTTTTTAAATAACAATTTTAAGATTTTAAAATACATGACATAACTTGAAGTGTTACATCAATTAAATGCATGATGTGTGAATACATTTTTTCACGTTTTTTTATATTTATGTAATTATATTGATGCGGGTGGTGAAAATTTTGCTCAAAAGAAACGTGAGCAAAGCAGGGAAATTCAAGAAGAAGACCATGCACCAACTACCACCTATCCATCTGATATTGTTGATGAGATTCCTTGGGAGAAAACCTACAACAATGTACATTACACAGGTGACTAAGTCATTATCCAAAATTTCGGAAAGATGTTGGGACTTTGGAGCTCCCTACAGAGAGTCGACAAAGCTTAGAAATAATTGTGCACTCTCTAAGCTCAATTCTTGATATTTACAGGAAACTTGTGCCAACCACTAATTGCTTTATAAATATGATGATGCATAGAAAGGAAGCAGTAATGTGTCCCGGTAAATGGGCCAAGGTAAGTAAAAGGGTTACAAAAACATATATAAAATCTATGTTTAATTTCAAAAAAGGGCCAAAAAGAAATATGCTCAAGGTGCAATATTTCAAGCACCCTAATATACCCAGTGATTTGCATGATAGATTCATTGCAATATATCGAAATCTACTATGTAATGACAAGGTTCCAATTTATTTTTCAAAACTACCTTATGCAAAATTATTATTGTGTATGAGACTTGATTATAATGACATTCCATGTAAATTGAATGGTACTAGGAGAGCTCAAGTATATGAACGTAAGGGTGCATTATGAGATACTGAATTGCCTCCCCCTCCAGCACCTTTGGTACGTCAACCTCCTCATTTGGTAGCTTTGCGGTCAGAGATGGATGTCACGTCTCAAATTGGTCGAGAAGGAGGGGACGCCATTATACACAAAATCCAACTTGCATTGACTAGAATTGATGTTAGTCGAGATCGACAAAGAGAACAAGATGATAAATGTGGTAATTTTGTATATAAAAGAGATGAAGAGATAGATAATATGAATATTAAGGAGCCTAAAGCATATGAAAAGGGCAGTTGCGATTGTTAGTAATACCTAATTGGTCATGAGGAAGAGCGCATGGGATTGGTATGTGTTAATAGTTACGGTGGATATTTTAATGTAATGTAATGTATGCGTTAATGTCGATTGACATAAATTTTGTTAAATTTTTCATATATAACCTAACACAAATGTATCATATATGCACCATTTGTGGCACATGAGACGTCCTCAACACAACATATACCATTAACAAACTATTATAATATGTATTTGTTCTTTCGAGACAAATTACACAAGTGGTCACAACCACATGAGAGAGAAGGTTATTCCCTACCAGTGACATTAGTCTCAACAGTACATCTCCCATCAAGATATATTCACAAGAAGGGTATTTTCATTCGACAGTACTAAACAAAACAATTCTTAATGTCTATATGATGCATGACTATCCAACCACCTTAACAAGTAAGGATCATTACACCTTACACTCCCATGTGTTTTGTATCTTGCTTCCTATGTAACCATTCATATATTTCATAAGAAATTAAATATTTCCTAATTACTTGTTTGACCTCTGCAAGTCTCCAAAGTAACAAAATGTTTTTAACTGGAGTAAAAATAATATATACAGGTTAACATGGGATATCATACATCCATTGGAATGTTATGGTATGATAGCAGTTTGAAATATAGTGGCTCAATTTGGCTATATTATTTAGATTTATTGGTGTTGTAGTGATTTGGATCGAGCACAATCCAAAAACTAACACTTCTGAGAAGTACATTGAAAGGAAAGCATGTAATACGTGAAGTTATAATAATATCTATTGCATGTATCAAAAAAATTATCTTTTCACCTAGAAAAGTTTATAAATAAGGTTTCTCTTTTAACTGTTCAGGGTAGTATATAGGTTATGAAATACACATTGATCTATTAGAAATTGCGATAATGATTAAAATAACATTAAATTTGTTTATAAAAATCAAAATTTGGCAATTTGTATAATATATAGTTGTTCATATAACACATATCACAATGCCAAAATAGATGTATCTATAACCTAGAAAAAAAGGTTTAGATGATTCTAAGCATGATTGCAATATTTCCATTAAGCAATAAAATCCCATACTTTTTCCACTATTAAACTTTTATGTCATATCCCCAAAATATTGTAAATACTTTTATTTACTCCAGTTAAAAGAAGGACATTATGAAAGGATGATGGTTATTATATGATTGTTTGAATTAATTTATTAATATTATTTTTATTTTCATTGTGTAAATAGAATGGCGGAATAATTTCCCAGCAATAGGGATGATCTGTATTCTGAGCTATTCACATATTGTCTTTTTTTAAAAAGAAAAAGACAAGAAATGATTGAAAAGACCCTAACTGTCTTTTCCTCCCTAACTATGGAATGGGTTCCAAGAAAGGGAAAAGGGGGGAAAAGGAGACTGTGTTGTGAGGACAGGCAGGGAATAATGGAAAGGGTAGCTTACCACGTCTTGTGAGGACCAGATGGAAAGGGAGCAGAAGTGATGCAATCAGAAAAGACAGAAGTCTTGAGTAAGCTAGGGGGGAGACGGGTCTCGAAAGACGGTCTCCTGGTCGGGAGGAAGTCTAGCTATAGTGAAGCAGGTTGAATCAACAAGGAAGTAAGTGGCGGTCGAATATCTTCGAAGCACCCTACAACTATGAAGTTCTGTTTATTTATAAAAGAGAGAGAGAGTATTTAGTTTTTCTGAAGGAGATGAATATCTATATAGACTATGAAGATAATATAGCAGTGTAAGAAGAATTTCCTGTTACTCAAAGGTTAAAAAAAGGGAGTAATAATAAAGAAAGAAAAATTTCTTAATGATAATAGAAGACTGTAGTAGAGGAAAGTCAATAGTTACTGTATATGAGTCTAGTTGAATGATCAGCAGAAAACTCCGAACCCAGAAGATCTAGACCAGTTATTCCTTCAATCAATAAACAATTTATATAGAGGATTTAGAGCAAAATTACATTCAAGACAAGGGTCACTATAAAGGGTAGTGAACCTGGGCAAACTCGAGAACTAGTCACAAAGTTGTGGCGGAGATTACGGTAGTAACAGGAACCGGGCGGAGTCGTAAACTATGTTATGTATATATATATAATCAGTATGAAGTAAAATAACCTGAAGTTAAGTCACCAAAAAAAATAATAATAGGAGTACCTCTATTCAAGAGGAATGAGGTTGGAACCCTCGCGGCACCCAGGCTGGAATCATGTTCCTAGGGTCCTGTCTATAGTTGTTTCAAGCCGAGACCTCCCTTAACCGAAACCAAAAGAGGAAGAGCTGGGTTCATCTCCAAGGGATTCAGACAAATAAACCAAAGACTTTGTATTCTGGGTGAAGGGATTTGATTCCAGTCCATGCTGGAGAGAAAGACAAATTACATATAAACTATTCATGATGAAAACAAGTAATTCATTTAATTTATATACATACTCATTTCATAAAAGATCATAGAAACATGATAAAAGCTGTGCGAACCTATAAGACTATTAATAATAATATGAGTTAACAATCCTATACAGAACAACTGCGAAGTGGAAAATTGCCCTGTCAGGTCAATATTTCGGGTCAAGTTACAAATTCAAAAACCTTCCATAAACTTAAACCCTTGTTTAGCTAAAACAAAAATGTAGATGTGAGAAAACTAAAACTCATATACACAGGGACGGACGGGACGGTAGCTAGTCCCATTATCAATAGAAATGTACACAAATTATTACAATATGTCAAGACAAATGTTACAGATTATTTGGAGCTTGGAAGGGCTGAACAACCCCAAACTCCTAATTAATGCATAGGAGGAGTAGGTCCCAGCGCGCTCGAATAGTTCTTTTATAACCTTTGTAGCAGCAAGAAAAGCTACGAACTGGGGTTTCCATACATGGAATCCTTGGAGACGGCAAAATGGGGCTGCTCCCTAGCCACGACTTGGATGCCCGAACGACAAAGGCATCCTTGCCTACAAATAACATAAAGCAATGGCTTGAATTAAATCGGAGTTGAGAAAGCTTGCGGCCATGGCATGAATTCATAATGTGGAGATAAACAAAAAACAGACTTGCCACCTTTAAGCACTCACCAGCTAGGGTCACCATTTTAGCAAAGATCTGTCTCAGACTAGCAGTTGTCCATAAGTCCTAGTACCAGCGAACCATATTCACCTGTTGTAGCAAGGGTTTGTTAATATGGGAAATGTGAAAATACGCCAATGGAAAAAAAAAAAAAAAAATTAATGGAATAGGCATCGCCATGGTGTATAGTTTACCTGGAAATAAAGCTGCCCTATGCCAGTTGCTGGGCAAGAACTGTAGCTAGAAAGTATAACGCAGGAGCATCGACGTGCTCGATCGAAACCTCCAAACGCATGAACAACAAACACAAATGACCAAATGCAAAACCCTCGGCAGTACAGCTGGGCAGCCCACGAACCCACCTTGTCTCTACGTCGTCGGATGTATAGAGGGAAATCTCCACCATCGAGACAACAGGATAAACCATGCAAATGTAGAAGTGACCAGTCTATCGGCCACGTACAGCACGATACTGGACAAAAGTTAATACGATGGGTTTGGCCGATAAGGCAATCACATGACCAGACAAGTAAAAATTAGAGAAGGCCACTCTATCTTTGTGCCGCGTGTTAGCTAACGTAGGTTTCTATTAGAGCAAGACAAAAAAAAAAAAGTAACGGACCACACAACTATTAACTTGGCAACGCGGAAAATACTAATTAACACATAATTATGCAATGGTAAATGTAACAAGATTAAAAAAATAAATTACATTAACCAATGGAGGTGTGACAAGTGGTATCAGAGCCAAGTTACAAAGCTATGACCTCTAGGGCTACATGGAATCAATCAGATCATTCAAAAAATAGATAAAAAGATTGTTAACCCATTGTATTTATGACCGATTTCATTTTTAATATGTGTATTAGCAACAGATAATGTGATAATTCTGGCACTGTTACTGTGTGTGGTAAGTACAAGAAACAACAGAAGACTGACACGATGAGAAGAACAAATAGTGTGTCCCACGGATTTGGGGCGGGTCCGGGGCCAGCAACAGGTACTAGAAACAATCTTGAGTTATGGGTTCAGCTGGGTGAAGAAACCTGCAACACCAACATGGCGATTTTGGAAACTATAGAAGAGATGGAAAATGAAATGGCCCAGTTACGCGACGATAATGCAAGACTAACAATGGAACAAGAGAGAATTCTCAAAAGTCTGTCTGAAAAGCAATACCAACAACCACTGAATCCCAGTGCTGAGGAGCAAAGAATGTCAGGCGAACATAATTCTCGTGCAGAGCCCGAAGAATCAGAGGGAAGGGAGGAAGAATGTTCAGATAATGTTTCAGAACAACATACATCCAAGAGGCAGCAGATAGAGCTGCAGAGAGAATTTCGTAAAATCAAGCTGCCGCACTTTGATGGCGAACAAGAAGAAGCAACGGAGGCCTGGTTAATCAATCTGAATAAATATTTCCAGCTTTATGACTATGACCACAACCTCAAGGCATGGTTGGCCATCTTCCAATTACAGGGAAAAGCCACTCTGTGGTGGGAGGAGGTGAAAATGGTAAAGGGTGTAACCGAGCAAAATATTACTTGGGATAAATTTAAGAGATATTTTAAAGAAAGGTACCTAACTGAGCACTTCTATGATGAAAAGGTAAAAGAGTTCCATGATCTGCGATTGGGGCAATAGACTATGGATGAATTTATTACTCACTTTACCTCCCTACTTCGTTACGTGCCCTATATACGTGAAGAAAAGGCTAAGGTACAGAGGTTTGTTAGCAGCCTACCGATGAGCCTGAGGGAAAGAATAGAATTTGATAGCCCAAAGACGATGGATGAAGCCATTCGCAAGGCCCGAATTTTCTATCAGCATAGCAAGCAGAAAGGAGATTTCCTGGGTAAGAGGTGGGCCTAGAAGAAGGGCAGCAAACCGGCTAGAAATATCAAAGGTAATCGCGGAGGAGGCAGTAAAGGGTTTGTTAAGGGGCAGATTAGCAAGAACTCATAGAAAAATTCATTTCGATCACAGCCCCCCAGTGAGTCCAGAACCAATGATCGAACTAAAAAATGGACAATGAAGGGACAACAAGGCCTCCCGTGCAATGTTGGGGCTGTGGCGGGCCCCATTATGTGAAAAACTGCCCCCAGCGAAAAGGATCTCAACATGTCTCTCAGGTTTACGAAGCCTCTACAGTTGGCGATGTAGGGCGAGCTTTGCCAAAGATTAATGCTGCTTTTGAAGATCGCCAGACAAAGTGCCAGCCAACCATGGTAGAGTTCGAAGGTAAACACCTTGACCTTGTTGTAATTGTTTTGATTGATCCTGGTGCTACGTTAAGTTACATTAGTCCTAGAGTTGTGGAACACTATAAGTTACAACCCGTTAAGTTTAAAACCCCCTGGCTAGTTCACTTAGCAATAGGGGAAAAAAGGTGGGTAATGTCTAAGGTTAAAAGCTACCCAATAGAAATAGCGGGACAACCCGTGACAGCAGATTTGAATATACTCCCTCTTGGTTCATATGATGTACTGATTGGTATGGACTGGCTAGAGAAACACTGGTCCATAATTAATTGTAAGACCAAGACCATCAGCTACAAGGACGAGTTAGGAAGAGCACAGGAAGTACAAGGAATTAAGCGGCTAGTGCAGATTCGGCCCATAACATCATCGCAATTGGAAAAATGTATCAGGAAGGGATGCCAAATTTATGCCATCCAGGTTGGGTACACCAACTCAGAAGACAAAATAGCTACACTAGAAGATATCCCTGTGGTACAGGAATTTGCCGATGTATTTCGAGAAGAGATACCACGATTGCCGCACAAAAGGGACATAGAGTTTACCATAGAATTGATACCAGGGGCAGCCCCAGTTTCTCGAGCACCATACAGAATGAGTGTACTCGAAATAACAGAGCTGAAGATGCAATTGCAAGAGTTGATGGACAAAAAATACATTCGCCCCAGTGTATCTCCTTGGGGAGCTCCAGTATTGTTTGTGAAGAAAAAGGACGGGACTCTCCGCATGTGTATGGATTATTCCCAATTAAACAAATTAACAATCAAGAACAAGTACCCGCTGCCCCGAATCGATGAGATATTTGACCAAGTGAAGGGAGCAACAATCTTCTCTAAGATTGATCTGCGATCCGGGTATCATCAAATCCGAATTAAAGAAGAAGACATAGCTAAGACAACATTTAGGATGTGGTATGGTCATTATGAGTTTGTGGTGTTACCCTTTGGATTGACCAACGCTCCTGCCACTTTTATGTGTTTGATGAATAATTTGTTTCATCGGTATTTAGACAAGTTTGTGCTGATCTTTATTGATGATATATTGATCTATTCTCAGACTAAAGAGGAGCATCAGGAACACCTCAGGATAGTATTGCAAACCCTCTGGGAACACCAATTATATGCCGAGTTTAGCAAGTGCGATTTCTTTAAGGAGCAGATACAGTATCTGGGCCACATCCTCACTAAAGATGGAATTGTCGTGGACCCTTAAAAGGTTAGGTCTATCATGGAGTGGCCAATACCCAAAGATGTGGCAGACATTCAATCTTTTATGGGGCTAGCAGGTGATTATCGACGGTTTGTGGAGGGTTTTTCTAGAGTCGCTTATCCAATCACATCTCTCCAGAAGAAAGGGAAAGTTTTTAGATGGACTCCCAAATGTCAAACGATTTTTGAGCAACTTAAACACCTACTCACCACGGCACCTGTTCTAAGTATTGCCAACCCCACTAAGGAGTATGTGGTGTTTACGGATGCAAGTTAGGAAGGGGTAGGAGGTGTGATGATGCAGGAAGGAAGGGTGATAGCGTATGAATTAAGGAAGTTAAAAGAGCATGAGCAGAAATATTCTGCTTACGATCTAGAGCTGGCTGTGGTGATTCATGCCCTGAAAATGTGGCGCCATTACCTCATGAGAAAAAAATTTTGTTATTAACAGACCACCACAGTCTGACCAATTACTTTAATCGGCCCATGTTAAATGCAAGGCAAGCACAGTGGGTATACTTTCTGAGTAGTTTTGATTTCAAAATCAGAAATTTAAAGGGGAAGGAGAATCGGGTGGTTGACGCATTGAGTTGGAAGCTGCAATGCTTGTACGATATTTCTTGCAGTGAGGTGAAAAGCCCCTTCAGGGAGATGATTCAAAAGGCAACCGAACAAGATGTTGTTTATCAGCAAATAAAACAGCAGGTACAGCTACCAAACAGCAAGGAAAAACAGTCGGACTATGCCTTAGATGCTGATGACAAGATATATTATAAAGGTAGGTTGTACGTACCCAATCAAGACAACATTAGGAATCTGATATTGGATGAATATCATAGAAGTCATTATTCTATACACCCAGGGTATCAAAAGATGGTCATCGCACTCCAGAAGGGATATTATTGGTCGGGGATGAAGAAAGATGTGGCTGGTTACTTGGCTCGATGTTTGGAATGTCAACAGATTAAAGCAGAGCATCAACATCTGGCGGGGTTACTTCAACCCATACCCATTCCGGAATGGAAGTGGGAAACCATCACTATGGATCTTATCACCGGCTTGCCAAAAACAAAGAAGAACAATGACTCCATCATGGTTGTGGTGGACAAACTAAGCAAGGTGGCACACTTTATACCAGTGCAATCTACATACAGAGCTGTGCAGATCGCTCATGTGTTTATGCAAAATATCTTTAAGCTACATGGGTTACCCAAGAGCATAATTTCAGATCGGGACGTAAAATTTACATCGGTTTTCTGGAGGACGTTGTTTGAAGAGTTGGGAACTCATCTGAACTTTAGCACAACTTACCACTCTCAAACTGACGGACAAACTGAACGGGTAGATCAAGTGGTGGAAGATATGTTGAGGGCCTTTGTGATGCAACAGCCAAACAAGTGGGAATATTATCTTCATTTGGCTGAGTTTGCATACAATAATGGCTACCACACATACTTGCGGATGAGCGCGTTTAAAGCATTGTATGGGCGAAAATGCCACACCCCTCCAAGCTGGAGTGGATCGGAAGACAAATTAACATTAGGGCCTAAAATGTTTGAGGAAATGGAAGGACTGGTGAAAAAGGTACGCTCTAATTTGAGGGCAGCTCAAGAAAGACAAAAGAACTTCGCTGACTGGAAAAGGAAGTTCAAGGAGTATCAGGTTGGGGATCACGTGTGTGTGAGAATTCGAGCAAGGAAAAGCACACTACAGTGTAGCGGATGCTCTAAGTTGGCACCGAGATACTGTGGGCCCTTTCAAATCTTAGCAAGAATCGGACCCGTGGCATATCAGCTTGCCCTGCCTAGCCACATACGAGTCCATAATGTCTTTCATGTCTCCATATTGAAAAAATACATTTATGTCCCTAAACATGTAATTAATTGGCAGGAGGTATAAGTTAGAGTTGTCTCCTAAAGATACACCTATATGTTTTGTTTTAAAAAAAAAAATTGACTTAGGGTGTTTCATGTTACAGGTAGAACCAGAAGGAGAAATCCAGGTTGAACCACTGAGCATCCTCGATCGGAGAGAAGTCATGCTCCGAAAGCGGGATATTACCCAAGTTAAGGTATAGTGGCGACATTTTGGACCTGATGAAGCCACCTGGGAGGATGAGGAATTCATGAAACAGACTTATCCAGGCTTGTTTGGAATTGAAGGACATCGGGACAATGTCTAATCTTAGGTGGGGTAGATGTCATATCCCCAAAATATTGTAAATACTTTTATTTACTGTAGTTAAAAGAAGAACATTATGAAAGGCTGATTTTTATTATATGATTGTCTGAATTAATTTATTAATATTATTTTTATTTTCATTATGTAAATAGAATGGCGGAATAACTTCCCAGCAATAGGGATGATATGTATTCTAAGTTGTTCACATATTGTTTTTTTTTTTAAGAAAAAGACAAGAAACGGTTGAAAAGACCCTAACTGTTTTTCCCTCCCTAACTATGGAATCAGTTCCAAGAAAGGGAAAAGGGGGGGGAAGGAGACTGTGCTGTGAGGATAGGTAGGGAATAATGGAAAGGGTAGCTTACCACGTCTGGTGAGGACTAGATGCTAAGCGCACAGAAGCACTCCAATCAGAAAAGGCAGAAGTCTTGAGTAAGCTATGGGGGAGACGGGTCTCGAAAGACGGTCTCATGGTCAAGAGGAAGACTAGCTACAGTGAAGTAGGTTGAATCAACAAGGAAGTAAGTGGTGGTCGAATATCTTCGAAGCACCCTACAACTATGAAGTTTTGTTTATTTATAAAAGAGAGAGAGAGAGTATTTATTTTCTCTCAAGGAGATGAATATCTATATAGACTATGAAGATAATATAGCAGTGTAAGAAGAATTTCCTGTTACTCAAAGGTTAAAAAAAGGGAGTAATAATAAAGAAAGAAAAATTTATTAATGATAATAGAAGACTGTAGTAGAGGAAAGTCAATAGTTACTGTATATGAGTCTAGTTGAATGATCAGCAGAAAACTTCGAACCCAGAAGATCTAGACCAGTTATTCCTTCAATCAATAAACAATTTATATAGAGGATTTAGATCAAAATTACATTCAAGACAAGGGTCACTATAAAGGGTAGTGAACCTGGGCAAACTCGAGAACTAGTCACAAAGTTGTGGCGGATATTATGGTAGTAACAGGAACCGGGCGGAGTCGTAAACTCTGTTATGTATATATATATATAATCAGTATGAAGTAAAATAACCTCAAGTTAAGTCACCAAAAAAAATAATAATAGGAGTACCTCTGTTCAAGAGGAATGAGGTTGGAACCCTCGTGGCACCCAGGCTGGAATCATGTTCCTAGGGTCCTGTCTATAGTTGTTTCAAGCCGAGACCTCCCTTAACCAAAACCAAAAGAGGAAGAGCTGGGTTCATCTCCAAGGGATTCGGACAAATAAACCAAAGACTTTGTATTCTGGGCGAAGGGATTTGATTCCGGTCCATGCCGGAGAGAAAGACAAATTACATATAAACTATTCATGATGAAAACAAGTAATTCATTTAATTTATATACATACTCATTTCATAAAAGATCATAGAAACATGATAAAAGCTGTGCGAACCTGTAAGACTATTAATAATAATATGAGTTAATAATCCTGTACAGAACAACCGCGAAGTGGAAAATTGCCCTGTCAAGTCAATATTTCGGGTCAAGTTACAAATTCAAAAACCTGCCATAAACTTAAACCCTTGTTTAGCTAAAACAAAAATGTAGATGCGAGAAAACTAAAACTCATATACACAGCGACGGACAGGATGGTAGCCAGTCCCATTATCAATAGAAATGTACACAAATTATTACAATATGTCAAGACAAATGTTACAGATTATTTGGAGCTTGGAAGGGCTGAACAACCCCAATCTCCTAATTAATGCATAGGAGGAGCAGGTCCCAGCGTGCTCGAATAGTTCTTTTATAACCTTTATAGCAGCAAGAAAAGCTACGAACTGGGGTTTCCATACATGGAATCCTTTGAGACGGCAAAATGGGGCTGCTCCCTAGCCACGACTTGGATGCCCGAAGGACAAAGGCGTCCTTGCCTACAAATAACATAAAGCAATGGCTTGAATTAAATCGAAGTTGAGCAAGCTTGCAGCCATGGCATGAATTCATAATGTGGAGATAAACAAAAAACAGACTTGCCACCTTTAAGCACTCACCAGCTAGGGTCACCATTTTAGCAAAGATCTGTCTCAGACTAGCAGCTGTCCATAAGTCCTAGTACCAACGAACCATATTCACCTATTGTAGCAAGGGTTTGTTAATATGGGAAATGTGAAAATACGCCAACGGAAAATAAAAAAAAAATTTAATGGAATAGGCATCACCATGGTGTATAGTTTACCTGGAAATAAAGCTGCCCTACGCCAGTTGCTGGGCAAGAACTGTAGCTAGAAAGTATAACGCAGGAGCATCGGTGTGCTCGATCGAAACCTCCAAACGCATGAACAACAAACACAAATGACCAAATGCAAAACCCTCGGCAGTACAGCTAGGCAGCCCACGAACCCACCTTGTCTCTACGTCGTCGAATGTATAGAGGGAAATCTCCACTGTCGAGACAACGGGTTAAACCATGCAAATGTAGAAGTGACCAGTCTGTCGGCCACGTACAGCACGATACTGGACAGAAGTTAATATGATGGGTTTGGCCGATAAGGCAATCACATGACCAGACAAGTAAAAATTAGAGAAGGCCACTCTATCTTTGTGCCGCGTGTTAGCTGACGTAGGTTTCTATTAGAGCAAGACAAAAAAAAAAAGTAACGGACCACACAACTATTAACTTGGCAATGCGGAAAATACTAATTAACACATAATTATGCAATGGTAAATGTAACAAGATTAAAAAAAAAAATTACATTAACCAATGGAGGTGTGACAAGTGGTGTCAGAGCCAAGTTACAAATCTATGACCTCTAGGGATACATGGAATCAATCAGATCATTCAAAAAATAGATAAAAAGATTGTTAACCCATTGTATTTATGACTGATTTCATTTTTAATATGTGTATTAGCAACAGATAATGTGATAATTCTGGCACTGTTATTGTGTGTGGTAAGTACAAGAAACAACAGAAGACTGACACGATGAGAAGAACAAATAGTGTGTCCCACGAATTTGGGGCGGGTCCGGGGCCAGCAACAGGTACTAGAAACAATCTTGAGTTATGGGTTCAGCTGGGTGAAGAAACCTGCAACACCAACATGGCGATTTTGGAAACTATAGAAGAGATGGAAAATGAAATGGCCCAGTTACGCGACGATAATGCAAGACTAACAATGGAACAAGAGAGAATTCTCAAAAGTCTGTCTGACAGGCAATACCAACAGCCACTGAATCCCAGTGCTGAGGAGAAAAGAATGTCAGGCGAACATAATTCTCGTGCAGAGCCCGAAGAATCAGAGGGAAGGGGGGAAGAATGTTCGGATAATGTTTCAGAACAACATACATCCAAGAGGGAGCAGATAGAGCTGCAGAGACAATTTCGTAAAATCAAGCCGCCGCACTTTGATGGCGAACAAGAAGAAGCAACGGAGGCCTGGTTAATCAATCTGAATAAATATTTCCAGCTTTATGACTATGACCACAACCTCAAGGCATGGTTGGCCATCTTCCAATTACAGGGAAAAGCCACTCTGTGGTGGGAGGAGGTGAAAATGGTAAAGGGTGTAACCGAGGAAAATATTACCTGGGATAAATTTCAGAGATATTTTAAAGAAAGATACCTGACTGAGCACTTCTATGATGAAAAGGTAAAAGAGTTCCATGATCTGCGATTGGGGCAGTAGACTATGGATGAATTTATTTCTCGCTTTACCTCCCTACTTCGTTACGTGCCCTATATACGTGAAGAAAAGGCTAAGGTACAGAGGTTTGTTAGCAGCCTACCGATGAGCATGAGGGAAAGAATAGAATTTGATAGCCCAAAGATGATGGATGAAGTCATTCGCAAGGCCCGAATTTTCTATCAGCATAGCAAGCAGAAAGGAGATGTCCTGGGTAAGAGGTGGGCTGAGAAGAAGGGCAGCAAACTGGCTAGAAATATCAAAGGTAATCGCGGAGCAGGCAGTAAAGGGTTTGTTAAGGGGCAGATTAGCAAGAACTCACAGAAAAATTCATTCCGATCACAGCCCCCCAGTGAGTCCAGAACCAATGATCGAACTAAAAAATGGACAATGAAGGGACAACAAGGCCTCCCGTGCAATGTTGGGGCTGTGGCGGGCCCCATTATGTGAAAAACTGCCCCCAGCGAAAAGGATCTCAACATGTCTCTCAGGTTTACGAAGCCTCTACAGTTGGCGATGTAGGGCGAGCTTTGCCAAAGATTAATGCTGCTTTTGAAGATCGCCAGACAAAGTGCCAGCCAACCATGGTAGAGTTCGAAGGTAAACTCCTTGACCTTCTTGTAATTGTTTTGATTGATCCTGGTGCTACGTTAAGTTACATTAGTCCTAGAGTTGTGGAACACTATAAGTTACAACCCGTTAAGTTTAAAACCCCCTGGCTAGTTCACTTAGCAATAGGGGAAAAAAGGTGGGTAATGTCTAAGGTTAAAAGCTGCCCAATAGAAATAGCGGGAAAACCCATGACAGCAGATTTGAATGTACTCCCTCTTGGTTCATATGATGTACTGATTGGTATGGACTGGCTAGAGAAACACTGGTCCATAATTAATTGTAAGACCAAGACCATCAGCTACAAGGACGAGTTAGGAAGAGCACAGGAAGTACAAGGAATTAAGCGGCTAGTGCAGATTCGGCCCATAACATCATCGCAACTGGAAAAATGCATCAGGAAGGGATGCCAAATTTATTCCATCCAGGTTGGGTACACCAACTCAAAAGACAAAATAGCTACACTAGAAGATATCCCTGTGGTACAGGAATTTGCCGATGTATTTCCAGAAGAGATACCACGATTGCCACACAAAAGGGACATAGAGTTTACCATAGAATTGATACCAGGGGCAGCCCTAGTTTCTCGAGCACCATACAGAATGAGTGTACTCGAAATAACAGAGCCGAAGATGCAATTGCAAGAGTTGTTGGACAAAAAATACATTCGCCCCAGTGTATCCCCTTGGGGTGCTCTAGTATTGTTTGTGAAGAAAAAGGATGGGACTCTCCGCATGTGTATGGATTATTACCAATTAAACAAATTAACAATCAAGAACAAGTACCCGCTGCCCCGAATCGATGAGATATTTGACCAAGTGAAGGGAGCAACAATCTTCTCTAAGATTGATCTGCGATCCGGGTATCATCAAATCCGAATTAAAGAAGAAGACATAGCTAAGACAATGTTTAGGATGTGGTATGGTCATTATGAGTTTGTGGTGTTACCCTTTGGATTGACCAACGCTCCTGCAACTTTTATCTGTTTGATGAATAATTTGTTTCATCGGTATTTAGACAAGTTTGTGCTGATCTTTATTGATGATATATTGATCTATTCTCAGACTAAAGAGGAGCATCAGGAACACCTCAGGATAGTATTGCAAACCCTCTGGGAACACCAATTATATGCCGAGTTTAGCAAGTGCGATTTCTTCATGGAGCAGATACAGTATCTGGGCCACATCCTCACTAAAGATGGAATTGTCGTGGACCCTTAAAAGGTTAGGTCTATCATGGAGTGGCCAATACCCAAAGATGTGGCAGACATTCAATCTTTTATGGGGCTAGCAGGTGATTATCGACGATTTGTGGAGGGTTTTTCAAGAGTCGCTTATCCAATCACATCTCTCCAGAAGAAAGGGAAAGTTTTTAGATGGACTCCCAAATGTCAAATGAGTTTTGAGCAACTTAAACACCTACTCACCACGGCACCTGTTCTAAGTATTGCCAACCCCACTAAGGAGTATGTGGTGTTTAAGGATGCAAGTTAGGAAGGGGTAGGAGGTGTGCTGATGCAGGAAGGAAGGGTGATAGCGTATGAATTAAGGAAGTTAAAAGAGCATGAGCAGAAATATTCTGCTTACGATCTAGAGCTGGCTGTGGTGATTCATGCCCTGAAAATGTGGCGCCATTACCTCATGGGAAAAAAATTATGTTATTAACAGACCACCACAGTCTGACCAATTACTTTAATCGGCCCACGTTAAATGCAAGGCAAGCACGGTGGGTATACTTTCTGAGCAGTTTTGATTTCAAAATCAGAAATTTAAAGGGGAAGGAGAATTGGGTGGTTGACGCATTGAGTTGGAAGCTGCAATGCTTGTACGATATTTCTTGCAGTGAGGTGAAAAGCCCCTTCAGGGAGATGATTCAAAAGGCAACCGAACAAGATGTTGTTTATCAGCAAATAAAACAGCAGGTACAGCTACCAAACAGCAAGGAAAAATAGTCGGACTATGCCTTAGATGCTGATGACAAGATATATTATAAAGGTAGGTTGTACGTACCCAATCAAGACAGCATTAGGAATCTGATATTGGATGAAAATCATAGAAGTCATTATTCTATACACCCAGGGTATCAAAAGATGGTCATCGCACTCCAGAAGGGATATTATTGGTCGGGGATGAAGAAAGATGTGGCTGGTTACTTGGCTCGATGTTTGGAATGTCAACAGATTAAAGCAGAGCATCAACATCTGGCGGCGTTACTTCAACCCATACCCATTCCAGAATGGAAGTGGGAAACCATCACTATGGATCTTATCACCGGCTTGCCAAAAACAAAGAAGAACAATGACTCCATCATGGTTGTGGTGGAAAAACTAAGCAAGGTGGCACACTTTATACCAGTGCAATCTACATACAGAACTGTGCAGATCGCTCATGTGTTTATGCAAAATATCTTTAAGCTACATGGGTTACCCAAGACCATAATTTCAGATCGAGACGTAAAATTTACATCGGTTTTCTGGAGGACGTTGTTTGAAGAGTTGGGAACTCAGCTGAACTTTAGCACAACTTACCACCCTCAAACTAACGGACAAACTGAACGGGTAGATCAAGTGGTGGAAGATATGTTGAGGGCCTTTGTGATGCAGCAGCCAAACAAGTGGGAATATTATCTTCATTTGGCTGAGTTTGCATACAATAATGGCTACCACACATACTTGTGGATGAGCGCATTTAAAGCATTGTATGGGCGAAAATGCCACACCCCCTCAAGCTGGAGTGGATCGGAAGACAAATTAACATTAGGGCCTAAAATGTTTGAGGAAATGGAAGGACTGGTGAAAAAGGTACGCTCTAATTTGAGGGCAGCTCAAGAAAGACAAAAGAACTTCGCTGACTGGAAAAGGAAGTTCAAGGAGTATCATGTTGGGGATCATGTGTATGTGAGAATTCGAGCAAGGAAAAGCACACTACATTGGAGCGGATGCTCTAAGTTGGCACCGAGATACTGTGGGCCCTTTCAAATCTTAGCAAGAATCAGACCCATGGCATATCAGCTTGCCCTGCCTAGCCACATACAAGTCCATAATGTCTTTCATGTCTCCATATTGAAAAATACATTTATGTCCCTAAACGTGTAATTAATTGGCAGGAGGTATAAGTGAGAGTTGTCTCCTAAAGATACACCTATATGTTTTGTTTTAAAAAAAAAATTGACTTAGGGTGTTTCATGTTACAGGTAGAACCGGAAGGAGAAATCCAGGTTGAACCACTGAGCATCCTCGATCGGAGAGAAATCATGCTCCGAAAGCGGGATATTACCCAAGTTAAGGTATAGTGGCGACATTTTGGACCTAATGAAGCCACCTGGGAGGATGAGGAATTCATGAAACAGACTTATCCAGGCTTGTTTGGAATTGAAGGACATCGGGACAATGTCTAATCTTAGGTGGGGTAGATGTCATATCCCCAAAATATTGTAAATACTTTTATTTACTGTAGTTAAAAGAAGAACATTATGAAAGGCCGATGGTTATTATATGATTGTCTGAATTAATTTATTAATATTATTTTTATTTTCATTATGTAACTAGAATGGCGGAATAACTTCCCAGCAATAGGGATGATATGTATTCTGAGCTATTCACATATTTTTTTTTTTTTTTAAGAAAAAGACAAGAAACGGTTGAAAAGACCCTAACTGTTTTTCCCTCCCTAACTATGGAATCAGTTCCAAGAAAGGGAAAAGGGGGGGCAAGGAGACTGTGCTGTGAGGATAGGTAGGGAATAATGGAAAGGGTAGCTTACCACGTCTAGTGAGGACTAGATGGTAAGCGCGCAGAAGCACTGCAATCAGAAAAGGAAGAAGTCTTGAGTAAGCTAGGGGGGAGACGGGTCTCGAAAGACGGTCTCATGGTCAAGAGGAAGACTAGCTACAGTGAAGCAGGTTGAATCAACAAGGAAGTAAGTGGTGGTCGAATATCTTCGAAGCACCCTACAGCTATGAAGTTTTGTTTATTTATAAAAGAGAGAGAGAGAGTATTTATTTTCTCTCAAGGAGATGAATATCTATATAGACTATGAAGATAATATAGCAATGTAAGAAGAATTTCCTGTTACTCAAAGGTTAAAAAAAGGGAGTAATAATAAAGAAAGAAAAATTTATTAATGATAACAGAAGACTGTAGTAGAGGAAGGTCAATAGTTACTGTATAGGAGTCTAGTTGAATGGCCAGTAGAAAACTCTGAACCCAGAAGATCTAGACTAGTTATTCCTTCAATCAATAAACAATTTATATAGAGTATTTAGAGCAAAATTACATTCAAGACAAGGGTCACTGAAAAGGGCAGTGAACCTGGGAAAACCTGAGAACTAGTCACAAAGTTGTGGCGGAGATTACGGTAGTAACAGGAACCGGGCGGAGTCATAAACTCTGTTATGTCTATATATATAATCAGTATGAAGTAAAATAACCTCAAGTTAAGTCACCAGAATAAATAATAATAGGAGTACCTGTGTTCAAAAGGAACGAGGTTGAAACCCTCGCGTCACCCATGCATGAATCGTGCTCCTAGGGTCCTGTCTATAGCTGTTTGAAGCCAAGACTTCCCTTAACTGAAACCAAAAGAGGGGGATTCGGATAGATAAACCAAAGACTCTGTATTCTGGGCGAAGGGATTTCATTCCGGTCCATGCCGGAGAGAAAGACAAATTACATATAAACTATTCATGACAAAAACAAGTAATTCATTTAATTTATATAAACAATCATTTCATAAAAGATCGTAGAAACATGATAAAAGTTGTGCGAACCTGTAAGACTGTTAATAATAATATGAGTTAACAATCTTGTATAGAACAACCGCGAAGCGAAAAATTGCCCTGTCAGGTCAATATTTCATGTCAAGTTACAAATTCAGAAACCTGCCATAAACTTAAACCCGTGTTCAGCTAAAACAAAAATGTAGATGCGAGAAAACTAAAACTCGTATACACAGGGAGGAACGGGACAATAGCCGATCCCATTATCAATAGAAATGTACACAAAGTATTACAATATGTCAAGACAAATGTTATAGATTATTTGGAGCTTGGAAGGGCTGAACAACCCCAAACTCCTAATTAATTCATAGGAGGAATAGGTCCCGACGCGCTCGAATAGTTCTTTTATAACCTCTGTAGTAGCAAGAAAAGCTACGAACAGGGGGTTCCATACCTGGAATCCTTGGAGATGGAAAAATGGAGCTGCTCCCTAGCCATGACTTGGATGCCCGAAGGACAAAGGCGTCCTTACCTACAAATAACATAAAGCAATGGCTTGAATTAAATCAGAGCTGAGCAAGCTTGCGGCCATGGCATGAATCCATAATGTGGAGATAAACAAAAACCAGACTTGCCACCTTTAAACACTCACCAGCTAGGGTCGCCATTTTAGCAAAGCTCTGTCTCAGACTAGCAGCTGTCCATAAGTCCTGGTACTAGCGAACCAGAGTCACCTGTTGTAGCAAGGGTTTGTTAATATGGGAAACATGAAAATACACCAACGGAAAATTAAAAAAAAATTAAAGGAACAGGCATCGCCATGGTGTATAGTTTACCTGGAAATAAAGCTGCCCTATGCCAGTTGCTGGGCAAGAACTGTAGCTGGAAAGTAGAACGCAGGAGCATCGGCATGCTCGATCGAAACCTCCAAACACATGAACAACAAACACAAATGACCAAATGGAAAACCCTCGACAGTATAGCTGGGCAACCCACAAACCCACCTTGTCTCTATGCCGTCGGATGTATAGAGGGAAATCTCCACCGACGAGATAGCGGGATAAACCATGCAAATGTAGAAGTGACCAGTCTACCGGCCACGTACAGCACGGTACCGGACAGAAGTTAATACGATGGGTTTGGTGGATAAGGCAATCACGTGATCAGACAAGTAAAAATCAGAGAAGGCCACTCTATCTTTGTGCCACGTGTTAGCTGATGTAGGTTTCCATTAGAGCAAGACAAAAAAAAAAAAAAGTATCGGACCACACAACTATTAACTTGGCAATGTGGAAAACACTAATTAACACATAATTATGCAACAGTAAATGTAAAAAGATTAAAAAAAAAATTACATTAACCAATGGAGGTATGACAAGTGGTATCAGAGCCAAGTTACAAAGCTGTGACCTCTAGGGATAGATGGAATAAATCAGATCATTGAAAAAATAGATAAAAAGATTGTTAACCCATTGTATTTACCACTGATTTCATTTTTAATATGTGTATTAGCAACAGATAATGTGATAATTCTGGCACTGTTACTGTGTATGGTAAGTACAGGAAATAGCAGAAGACTGACACCATGAGAAGAACAGATAGTGGGTCCCACGGATTTGGGGCGGGTCCGAGGCTAGCAACAGGTACTGGAAACAATCATGAGTTATGGGTTCAGCTGGGTGAAGAAACGCGCAACACCAACATGGCGATTTTGGAAACTATACAAGAGATGAAAAATGAAATGGCCTGGTTACGTGACAATAATGCAAGACTAACAATGGAACATGAGAGAATTCTCAAAGTCTGTCTGACAGGCAATACCAACAGCCACTGAATCCCAGTGCTGAGGAGCAAGGAATGTCAGGCAAACCAGTTCCTCGTGTAGAGCCTGAAGAATTAGAGGGAAGGGAGGAAGAACGTTCAGATAATGTTTCAGAACAGCATACGTCCAAGAGGCAGCGGATAGAGCTGCAGGGAGAATTTCGTAAAATCAAGCCGCCACACTTTGATGGTGAACAAGAAGAAGCAGCGGAGGCCTGGTTAATCAATATGAATAAATATTTCCAGCTTTATGACTATGGCCACAACCTCAAGGCATGGTTGGTCATCTTCCAATTACAGGGAAAAGCCACCCTGTGGTGGGAGGAGGTGAAAATGATAAAGGGTGTAAGTGAGCAAAATATTAATTGGGATAAATTTCAGAGATATTTTAAAGAAAGATACCTGACTGAGCACTTCTATGATGAAAAGGCAAAAGAGTTCCATGATTTGCGATTGGGGCAGCAGACTATGGATGAATTTATTACTTGCTTTACCTCCCTACTTCGTTACGTGCCCTATATACGTGAAGAAAAAGCTAAGGTACAGAGGTTTGTTAGCAGCCTACCGATGAGCATGAGGGAAAGAATAGAATTTGATAGCCCAAAGATGATGGACGAAGCCATCCGCAAGGCCCGAATTTGCTATCAACAGAACAAGCAAAAAGGAGATGTCCTAGGTAAGAGGTGGGCCGAGAAGAAGGGCAGCAAACCAGCTGGAAATATCAAAGGTAATTGCATAGGAGGCAGTAAATGGTTCGTTAAGGGGCAGATTAGCAAGAACTCACATAAAAATTTATTCCTATCATAGCCCCCCAGTGAGTCCAGGACCAATGACCAAACCGGAAAAATGGACAATGAAGGGATAGCAAGGCCTCCCGTGCAATTCCGGGGCTGTGGCGAGCCCCATTATGCGAAAAACTGCCCCCAGTGAAAAGGATCTGAACAGGTCTCTCAGGTTTACGAAGCCTCTACAGTTGGCAACGTAGGGCAAGCTTTGCCAAAGATTAATGCTGCTTTGGAAGACTGCCAGGCAGAGTACCAGCCAACCATGGTAGGATTCGAAGGTAAACTCCTTGACCTTGCTGTAACTATTTTGATTGATCCTGGTGCTACATTAAGTCACATTAGTGTTAGAGTTGTGGAACACTATACGTTACAGCTCGTTAAGTTTAAAACCCCCTGGCTAGTTCACTTAGCAATAGGGGAAAAAAGGCGGGTAATGTCTAAGGTTAAAAGCTGCCCAATAGAAATAGCAGGACAACCCGTGACAACAGATTTGAATGTGCTCCCTCTTGGTTCATATGATGTACTGATTGGTATGGACTGGCTAGTGAAACACAGGTGTATAATTAATTGTAAGACCAAGACCATCAGCTACAAGGACGAGTTAGGAAGACCACAGGAAGTACAGAGAATTAAGTGGCTAGTGCAGATTCGGCCCATAACTGCATCGCAACTGGCAAAATGCATTAGGAAAGGATGCTAAATTTATGCCATCCAGGTTGGGTACGCCAACTCAAAAGAAAAAACAGCTGCACTAGAAGATATCCCTGTGGTACAAGAATTTTCCGATGTATTTCTAGAAGAGATACCAGGATTGCCACCCAAAAGGGACATAGATTTTACCATAGAATTGATACCAGGGGCAACCCCAGTTTCTCGAGCACCATACAGAATGAGTGTACCTGAACTAACAGAGCTGAATATGCAATTGCAAGAGCTGTTAGACAAAAGATATATTCACCCCAGTGTATCCCCTTGGGGAGCTCTAGTATTATTTTTGAAGAAAAAGGACGGGACTCTCCACATGTGTATGGATTATTGCTAATTAAACAAATTAACAATCAAGAACAAGTACCCGCTGCCCTGAATCGATGAGCTGTTTGACCAGGAGAAGGGAGCAACAGTCTTCTCTATGATTGATCTGCGATCCAGGTATCATCAAATCCGAATTAAAGAAGAAGACATAGCTAAGACAACGTTTAGGACGCGGTATGGTCATTATGAGTTTGTGGTGTTACCCTTCGGATTGACCAATGCTCCCGCCACTTTTATGTGTTTGATGAATAAGTTTGTGTTGATCTTTATTGATGATATATTGATCTATTCTCAGACTAAAGAGGAGCATCAAGAACACCTCAGGATAGTATTGCCAACCCTCCGGGAACACCAATTATATGCCAAGTTTAGCAAGTGTGATTTCTTTAAGGAGCAGATACAGTATTTGGGCCACATCCTCACTAAAGATGGAATTGTCGTGGACCCTGAAAAGGTTATGTCTATCATGGAGTGGCTAGTACCAAAAGATGTGGCAAACATTCGATCTTTTATGGGGCTAGCAGGTTATTATCGACGGTTTGTGGAGGGTTTTTCAAGAGTGGCTTATCCAATCACATCTCTCTAGAAGAAAGGGAAAGTTTTTAGATGGACTCCCAAATGTCAAAGGAGTTTCGAGCAACTTAAACACCTACTAACCACGGCACCTGTTCTAAGTATTGTCGACCCCAGTAAGGAGTATGTGGTGTGTACAGACGCAAGTAAGGAAGGGGTAGGAGGCGTGTTGATGCAGGAATGAAGGGTGATAGCGTATGAATCAAGGAAGTTAAAGGAGCATGAGCAAAAATATTCTACTTACGATCTAGAGCTCGCTGTACTGATTCATGCCCTAAAAATGTGGCGCCATTACCTCATGGGAAAAAAATTTCTGTTATTAATAGACCACCATAGTCTGACTAATTACTTTAATCAGCCCACGTTAAATGCAAGGCAAGCACGGTGCGTAGACTTTCTGAGCATTTTTTATTTAGAAATTAGAAATTTAAAGGGGAAGGAGAATCGGGTGGCCGACGCATTGAGTCGGAAGCTACAATGCTTGTACGAGATTTCTTGCAGTGAGGCGAAAAACCCTTTCGGGGAGATGATACAAAAGGCAGCCGAGCAAGATGTTGTTTATCAACAAATAAAATAGCAGGTACTGCTACCAAATAGCAAGGAAAAACAGTCGGACTATGCCTTAGATGCTGATGGCAAGATATATTATAAAGGTAGGATGTACGTACCCAATCAAGACAACATTAGGAATCTGATATTGGATGAATATCATAGAAGTCATTATTCTGGACACCCAGCGTATCAAAAGATCGTCACCGCACTCCGGAAGGGATATTATTGGCCGGGGATGAAGAAAGATGTGGCTGGTTACTTGGCCCGATGTTTGGAATGTCAACAGATTAAAGCAGAGCATCAACATCCGGCAGCGTTACTTCAACCCATACCCATTCCGGAATGGAAGTGGGAAACCATCACTATGGATTTTATCACCGGCTTGCCAAAAACGAAGAAGAACAATGACTCCATCATGGTTGTCGTGGACGAACTAAGCAAGGTGGCACACTTTATACCAGTGCAATCTACATATAGAGCTGTGCAGATCCCTCCTGTGTTTATGCAAAATATCTTTAAGCTGCATGGGTTACCCAAGACCATAATTTTAGATCGAGACGTAAAATTTACATTGGTTTTCTGGAGGACGCTGTTTGAAGAGTTGGGAACTCAGCTGAACTTCAGCACAGCTTACCACCCTCAAACCAACGGACAAAATGAACGGGTAAATAAAGTGTTGGAAGATATGTTGAGGGCCTTTGTGATGCAGACCCCAAACAAGTGGGAAGATTATCTTCATTTGGCTGAGTTCACATACAATAATGGCTACCACACATACTTGCGGATGAGCCCGTTTGAAGCATTGTATGGGTGAAAATGCCACACCCCCTCAAGCTGGAGTGGACCGGAAGACAGATTAAGATTAGGGCTCGAAATGCTTAAGGAAATGGAAGGACTGGTGAAAAAGGTACGCTCTAATTTGAGGGCAGCTCAAGAAAGACAATAGAACTTCGCTGATCGGAAAAGGATGTTCAAGGAGTATCAGGTCGGCGATCATGTGTATGGAGAAATCGAGCAAGGAAAATCACACTACAGTGGAGTGGATGCTCTAACTTGGCACCCAGATACTATGGGCCCTTTCAAATCTTAGCAAGAATCGGACCCAAGGCGTATCACCTTGCACTGCCTAGCCACATACGAGTCCATAATGTCTTTCATGTCTCCGTATTGAAAAAATACGTTTATGACCCTCAACATGTAATTAATTGGCAAGAGGTATAGGTGAGAGTTGTCTCCTAAAGATACACCTATATGTTTTGTTTAAAAAAAAAACTGACTTAGGGTGTTTCATGTTACAGGTAGAACCAGAAGGAGAAATCTAGGTCAAACCACTGAGCATCCTCGATCGGAGAGAAGTCACACTCCGGAAGCGGGATATTACCCAAGTTAAGGTACAGTGGTGACATTTTAGGCCTGATGAAGCCACCTGGGAGGATGAGGAATTCATGAAACAGACTTATCCAGGCTTGTTTGGAATTTAAGGACATCGGGATGATGTCTAATCTTAGGGGGGTTAGATGTCATATCCCCAAAATATTGTAAATACTTTTATTTATTGCAGTTAAAAGAAGGACATTATGAAAGGATAATGGTTATTATATGATTTTCTGAATTAATTTATTAATATTATTTTCATTTTCATTGTGTAAATAGAATGGCGGAATAACTTCCCAGCAATAGGGATGATCTGTATTCTGAGTTGTTCACATATTGTTTTTTTTTTAAAAGAAAAAGACAAGAAACGGTTGAAAAGACCCTAACTATTTTTCCCTCCCTAACTGTGGAATGGGTTCCAAGAAAGGGAAAAGGAGGGAAAAAGGAGACTGTGCTGTGAGGACAGGAAGGGAATAATGGAAAGGGTAGCTTACCACGTCTGGTGAGGACCAGATGGTAAGGGCGCAGAAGCGCTGCAATCAGAAAAGGTAGAAGCCTTGAGTAAGCTAGGGGGAGACGGGTCTCGAAAGATGGTCTCATGGTCGGGAGGAAGACTAGCTACCATGAAGTATGTTGAATCAACAAGGAAGTAAGTGGCCGTCGAATATCTTCGAAGCACCCTACAAGTATGAAGTTCTATTTATTTATAAAAGAGAGAGAGAGTATTTAGTTTCTCCGAAGGAGATGAATATCTATATAGACTATGAAGATAATATAGTAGTGTAAGAAGACTTTCCTGTTACTCAAAGGTTAAAAAAAGGGAGTAATAATAAAGAAAGAAAAATTTATTAATGATAACAGAAGATTGTAGTAGAGGAAGGTCAATAGTTACTGTATAGGAGTCTAGTTGAATGATCAGCAGAAAACTCTGAACCCAGAAGATCTAGACCAGTTATTCCTTCAATAAATAAACAATTTATATAGAGGATTTAGAGCAAAATTACATTCAAGACAAGGGACACTAAAAAGGGCAGTGAACTTGCGCAAACCCGAGAACTAGTCACAAAGTTGTGGCGGAGATTACGGTAGTAACAGGAATCGGGCGGAGTCATAAATTTTGTTATGTCTATATATATATAATCAGTATGAAGTAAAATAACCTCAAGTTAAGTCACCAGAATAAATAATAATAGGAGTACCTGTGTTCAAGAGGAACGAGGTTGGAACCCTCGCGGCACCCAGGCTGGAATCGTGTTCCTAGGGTCTTATCTATAGCTGTTTAAAGCTGAGACCACCCTTAACCGAAACTAAAAGAGGAAGACCCGGGTTCATCTCTGAGGGATTCTGACAAATAAACCAAAGACTGTGTATTCTAGGCGAAGGGATTTCATTCCGGTCCATGCTGGAGAGAAAGACAAATTACATATAAACTATTCATGACGAAAACAAGTAATTCATTTAATTTATATACACAGTCATTTCATAAAAGATCGTAGAAACATGATAAAAGTTGTGCGAACCTGTAAGACTATTAATAATAATATGAGTTAACAATCCTGTAAAGAACAACTGCGAAGCGGAAAATTGCCCTGTCAGGTCAATATTTCGAGTCAAGTTACAAATTCGGAAACCTGCCATAAACTTAAACCCTTGTTCAGCTAAAACAAAAATGTAGATGTGAGAAAACTAAAACTCGTATACACAGGGACGGACGGGACAGTAGCTGGTCCCATTATCAATAGAAATATACACAAATTCTTACAATATGTCAAGACAAATGTTACAGAGTATCTCGAGCTTGGAAGGGTTGAACAACCCCAAACTCCTAATTAATTCATAGGATGAATAGGTCCCGACGCGCCCGAATAGTTCTTTTATAGCCTCTGTAGCAGCAAGAAACGCTACGAACAGGGGGTTCCATACCTGGAATCCTTGGAGACAGCAAAATGGGGCTGCTCCCTATCCACGACTTGGATGCCCGAAGCAGAAAGGCGTCGTTGCCTGCAAATAACATAAAGAAATGGATTGAATTAAATCGGAGCTGAGCAAGCTTGCGGCCATGGCATGAATTCATAATGTGGAGATAAACAAAAACTAGACTTGCCACCTTTAAGCACTCACCAGCTAGGGTCGCCATTTTAGCAAAGCTCTATCTCAGACTAGCAGCTATGCATAAGTCCTGGTACCGGCAAACCAGAGTCACCTATTGTAGCAAGGGTTTGTTAATATGGGAAACATGAAAATACCTCCAACGGAAAATAAAAAAAAAAATAATGGAACAGGCATCGCCATGGTGTATAGTTTACCTTGAAATAAAGCTGCCCTACGCCAGTTGCTGGGCAAGAACTGTAGCTGGAAAGTAGAACGCAGGAGCATCGGCGTGCTCGATCGAAACCTCCAAATGCATGAACAACAAACACAAATGACCAAATGCAAAACCCTCGGCAGTATAGCTGGGTAGCCCGCGAACCCACCTTGTCTCTATGCCGTCGGATGTATAGAGGGAAATCTCCACCGTCGAGATAGCAGGATAAACCATGCAAATGTAGAAGTGACTAGTCTGCCGGCCACGTACAGCACAGTATCGGACATAATTTAATATGATGGGTTTGGCAGATAAGGCAATCACGTGACCAGACAAGTAAAAAATTAGAGAAGCCCACTCTATCTTTGTGCCGCGTGTTAGCTGACGTAGGTTTCCATTAGAGCAAGACAAAAAAACAAAGTAACGGACCACACAACTATTAACTTGGCAACGCGAAAAATACTAATTAACACATAATTATGCAATGGTAAATGTAACAAAGATTAAAAAAAATTACATTAACCAATGGAGGTATGACATTTTACTAAATAAATTTTGTGTGTTCTATGTGTTTGTTAATGCCTCAATTCATGTTAAAAACATATAAGGTAAATGCTTAAAATCATAGGAACACAAAAAAAATAAAAAATAAGAATAAATGACTATTTTATTTATTTAAAAAAACATATTTTTATAAATTTTAGAAAAGTCTTACAAATTGATTGTTTTACCAATTAATATTGAAAAAAATATAAATATAAAAACACATAACATGAACTCTAAATGTATAGAACTAGCTATCTTTTAGTGAAACTAAAATCCAAAAATCTACCCCAAGAAAAAATGTAGGGATGCTATAACGCAAACACCTTATTTGTAGGTCCACCCTCATGTTGTATGTCACAAATATCACATGCGAAAACCTTAAATGTACCTAAGACGCCCATCACGTATAAAATAGATTGGCTTAATTATCAAATTTCCTATTATTATTATGTAGAAAAGTGTGACCACTTATATTCATTTAATAAAATTACAATTATATTTGTATATTACAGTTTATTATTATATGTCTATTTAATTTTTAAATTAATCAATTTTAATTCAAAAAGTATTAGTTTTTAAATATTAAAATTATTTAACTTATTTATAATTTTTACGTCATCATAAAATAAATATTCATCATATATATCTTTCTATTTCTATCTCGTCCGAATCAAACTGCAAAATTATGCGTGACTGCTCTTACGGTGCAAGCAAAGCATGAATGTCATTTGATGTAATATTAATATATTTCGTATTAAAAATACATAATCATATGTCATTGAGGTTTATAATTTATTTTATACTTATAATAAACTAATGGAATAGTACATATATATTATTTTCGAAGTTAATAAACATTTTACACGATCAAATAAAATAAAATAATTTTGTTTTAAATATTTTTACTCTATTTTAAATTAAAAAAAATATATTTTAAAAATAACTTTAAACTAAAATAATAAGTAAATTTGACTTGGTCAACTTATTTGCAATTTTTGTGCTTGAATTTTATAAGAATCCTGGAATATAGCCTATTTAAAGGAGGAAATTAAACTAGTATAGATTCATCTTAATTCTCGATCTACTAAATGCCTAGAGGGTTCAAATCACTTGAAATTTAAAGCTCTTTTATAGTGAAAATAAATTTGATCTCTCTCTGGCCTTGGTAAATCCAGAATTAAAATGAATCTATGTTGGTAGACATGTTTATTATGAAATAAGATCTCAAAATTTTAAGCTAATGGCAAGATTTAATATCCTTGAAATATTCTAAAATATTCAAAATGATATAGGCAAATCAATAATTAAACATATAGTATTCATAAAATGTGATACTGTAACAAACCCTATTTACAAATTAAAAGTCTTCATTGTAAAATAAAAATAAATTTCACAATAATATATATATATATATAATATATATATATATATATATATATTATTATAAATATACATATATATATATAATTATATATAAATATATAATTATATAAATAAATAATCTAAATTCATACTATAATTTCTTTAAAATTTTAGATTTAACTGTATATAAGTATTTATAACACAAATAAATTCATATAATTCTATAATTTATAATCAATTTCATTCTCTTCTTTTTAATTATAATTCAATTTCCAGTTACTCTTCCTTTTAAATTGTAAAATTATGTAAATTTTACATTTTTAAATAATATTTACTATTCATTTAATTTATATAATACTACTAATTTATAATTCAATTTCCATCTACTGCAAAATTATGCTTTGTTATGGTTTGGTTGAAAGTAAAACATGAGTCGCATTTGATTTTACCTATTAAAGATTGATGGTCATATATCACTATGTACTCATACTTTATTCAGCTAAATAACATTAATTTATAATTTATTTTTATAAATACAATAGGTTAATAAATTACTATAAATTTATTATTTGTTTCAAATTATTAAAATAATATTTTATTTTAATTTTAAAGTATATAAACAACATTAAATTTTTATCAGTATAATTATATAAATGGAATGGTTGTAAAAATATATAGATATCATGATTATTATTAAAATAGTTATTTCATGATACATTTATTATTAATTAGATCGAAAAAAATATGAAATTAATCAAAATATTTTCCAGAGTAGTTTAGGTGTATTTGACTCTTTAAGTTATCAATAGTTTTTGAGTTCTAGGTTTATTATAACGCAACAATTGGTATCAGAGTTATGGTCAGTCTTGATCTATGTTCGTTAGAGTTGGGATGGCATAGTACAGTATGCACAAAGAAAGTTGTAAAAGGTACAAGAGAGAATATTTAGAGTAGGTGGTCAAGACCATTCAATCCATAAAGGAAATGGTGGACAATGAAAAATAGTTTATGGTATAAGTCACTAGAGTGTGAATAAAATGTATAGGGTGGTGGTCTACGAAGTAGATGTGAGTGGATAAATGAAAATAGATTGGCTGCAAAGAGACCGTTCAAGTTGAGACCAGGTGCGCTAGTCGCCTAAGAGGTGAAAAGGAGAATAAATGGTTCCTAAGAATATCAAAGTAGATTGAATAATTAAAGAATGGAAAACTGAAAGCCATGAGTTAGGGAGCTAACTCTAACTATGGGAGGTAGTTTAACACTAACCAACTAGCTATTGATGTGAGAGCGAGGTGAGTTTCTCATGTCCCAATGTCAACAAATACTAAAAGAAACACATGTTTCTTTTGGGGATATGAAGTGGCATATTGTCCCTTGATTGAGACTTAGGCCTATATATTGATGAACACAAGAGTAATTAAAGAAACAAATAGATAGGTCAATGGTTGGAGTTTTAGCTTTTGTTTGAGAATCACCGAAAAAGGAGAAAAAAGTGGTTCCAAACAAAAAGTGGTAGTGGCTACGAAAAACATAAATCTAGCCTTAAGTGGATCTATAAAATTCATAGTAGTAACGAGGCCGATCAAGACCCAAGGAACTCTAGAATTCTTATGGTTTGATTGCAATGACATAGAATGTAGAGGCCAAGTATGCAGATACAACTCAAGAACAAATACTTTTATAAATAAAAGAATGGAAGAGGAGCAATATGCTACTTTGGCTAGTTATGAAAGTGTAGTAATACTTTGTAGGAGGCTACAAATTGGAACAACATGTCAGCTATGTAAAACACTATGGAGACTGACATCCATGATCAGGAGAAGCCTAACAAGTTTTTTTGTTTTGTGATCAGCAAAGGCTAGAAACATGTGATGATATAAAATAATTTATTTTTTGTGTGAAGGAAATTTCTTCAATGGATAAGTTATTCTATAGTAGTTTTGGAAGGAGTTGTCTCTTTGTGTGGTCAAGGGAGTCGGATGAATATTTGACTATGTTGTGAACGAATATAGAAGTTTTTTTTTTTTTTGTAAATTAGGCTACTTCTATTATTGTACAAAAAAGCTACAAAAAGTTACAACGAGGCATGCCTCAGATTTCACCATACAAAGATGGATTTTGCACATTGAGACATATATCCAGACAGGCATTTGTCACCCCCCAAGTCTGGAAGACCAGCATATTGCTAAAAAACTCTAACCAGTCGAAAGATGAACCTAGTAACCCAGACATTTTCCCAATTACAGACTCAAAAACCATATCCCCAGACTATTACTTCGGACTGAGTAGCAGCAGACAGAAGCACACTTAAGAACCATGATTATCCAGCAAGGAGCTGAGCATAGTGTCAGCTTTACAAGGAAAAATAGCGCTGGAAAAACAGAGAACATGACCAACCAGACAAACAAAATTACAGTGCCATACCCGCCACCTAAGGGTCCTGAAAACTGGCTCAGTCGTCCACGGAGGTGGATGGCTGCTCTTCCACCACCTTGCAGCCATATTGGTCCGGCTCGCTTGAGTCAGTGTAGGGCGCGTCGTCTTCGGCTGGAGCACTTGGACCCGCCACGGCACCCGCTGTTGTCGCCGGCGAATTTCGCTGACCCAGAACTGGAGCAGGAGGCTGAACTGATTGACATATGCTTTGAGCAGGAGGCAGAGCTTGTTGACCCATGGCTGGAGCGGGAGGCCTATGCTCCTCTGCAACTGGCAGAGGGACAGCACGTTCGCACTTCTCAATTTTAACAGAGACATAATAGGTATCGGTATCCAGAAGGCACGAGAAGCTGAACCGGGTTGTGAGATGAGAGATGTGCTCGCAAACAGAGGAACGAGCCCGCCCATGTCCTCTCCCTCGGCCTTGCCGGGCACTACGTGCATCATCCGACGAAGAATCGGAGGAGCGTTGTGGGTTGGTTCTTCCCCTGGCTCCTCCCCGAGACCCGCCCCTGTGGCTACTAAGGCGAAGCCTTTCCCTTGGCATTGTAGACAGGTTTTGACTGTGAGATGGTGTGAGGAGCTGTGGCTTGACTGAAATTCGGAAGGCTGAGGTACAGAAGGCGGGATGACACTAGAAGACCCAGGAGCAGAAGGAGAATCCACCAATTGCACGGGAAATTCACCAAAACGGACCAGGGCTAACAGAATTACAGGCCAAGGTGTGAACCTCCAATAGTAGTGAAAGAAGAGCTCTGGAGCGAGGGAGAGATGAACATAATTATGCGGAGACTCCTCAGAAGGAACCAGAACGGTTAGAAGCACAGGCTGAGGCCTTTGCCGGCGTGACCCTTTGCGGCGTCCACAGTTCTGCAAACCAAATAACAGAGAAACCCGAAGCCGAACGATAACCAAAACAACCGAAATGCAAGGCTTTACCTTCCCCATCGCGCTGTAAATATACTGTGTGACCGCACTCCGCGCTATGTCCGAGCCTATACCCTGCAGCTGCTTCCCGGAGGCCTGCGTTACAGAGCGCGTGCGAAACTGAATGCCAAGAGCGGCTTGCTTGCGGTGAAAAACACTGCCCGGATTCAATGTGAAGCGAAAGGGGTGGCAGGCCTTTAATGGGCTTGTACAGGTGGCGGGACTGGGCTACCACTTGCCCAGTGGGAAGCCCGCCCCCGTAGCTCCTTTAACTTCTAGCACCCGCAGCCGGGAACGAATATAGAAGTTATGGTAGATGGAAATAATTGAATAGAATCCATTCTAGTTTGCTTTTTGGCATGGTCAATTGGATTGTAGGTTTGAATAAATGGCCAATAGGTGGCAATTGATATATGTTGAGCTTAGGAAGAGATTAGTGCATTTAGTCTGTTATGAAACCAACTCATAAAATAGAAGAAAAGATGGATCAATGGCTTCAAAATCAGCCTCTTCGAGGGGACAATCTCATTGACATTACACAAATGAACAATTCTTGGATGATACAAATGAAAAGACCTCCTTTATATATATAGGGGTCTAAGGGGTCATAATATAGTCAAACTGACATAAGAATAATAATGTAAGGGAACAACAATAACAATAGTGGGCTTCCATGGGGCACAATAATAATAATATGGGGACAACATGGGCACAAAAATATAATAAGGAGCTACAATGACAGTAATAATAAAGGAATACACCATTATTATAGGGCCATACCATGCCCCTCTCCTTCAGAAATTGTTTTCCTCGACACTTGAGTCGTTCTGGATTCTTTTGTATAAAATTCTCATTGTCCCATGTGGAATCTTCAAAGGGTAAGTTCTTCCACTTGATGAGATACTCTGAAATTTATTGATTTCGTAGTTGTCGAGTTCTTGTTTCGGCGACTCCTTCAAGTTTCAATATTATTTTTCCTTCCTCATCAAGTTATGGAAGCATTGTTTGAACTGGGAGCTTGTCAACTACAACCTTCTTTAAGCATGAAAAATGGAAACCTAGGTGCACTCACGAAGTTGTAGGAAGCTCCAATTTGTATGCAATAATACCATTTTTTTGCAACACATTATACAAACCATAATACTTTGGTGATAATTTATTATCCTTCTTAGCCTTCTTGAGGGACATTTGTTTGTATGGTTGTACTCGTAGAAATACCCAACTACCTACATCAAAACTTATTTCGTTGTGATGTTGATCTTCTCGTTGTTTCATTCTATTATGTGCCAAAGTGAGGTTATCCTTTAAGAGTTGTAGAACTTGTTGTTTATGCTCAATGTGGTATTCCACTTCTTGAAACTTAGAATTTTCTCTTAAATATGATGTGATGGATAGTGGATCATATCCGTAAAGTGCCATAAATGGGGTCATTTTTTCTACACTATGGAAGGAAACATTATACCACCATTCAACCAAGGAAACCATTTGACCCTTTGAGTTTTTTTATTAGATACAAGGCAATGAAGAATATATGTTTCCAAAAATTTGTTCATTATCTTAGTTTTCCCATCAGATTGAGGATGATACGATGAACTATGAGCTAACTGAGTACCCAGACAAGAAAATAATTATGTCCAAAAATTTCCAGTAAAATGGGATCTCTATTGCTTACAATAATCTTTGGGTTTCCATGTAGCTTTCGAATTGTTACGATAAATGCAGTACAAACTGTACAAGATTTAAAGGGATGAGATAATGCACAAAAGTGTGCATACTTGGTAAGTTTACCAGTACCACCATGATGACACTATTTTCCATATATAAGAGTTTAAGGGGTCACAATATAATCAAAGTCGACATAACAATAATAATATAATGACACAACAATAACAATAGTTGGCTTCTATGGGGCACACTAATAACAATATGGGGACAACATGGGAACAACAATACAATAAGGGGCTACAATGACAATAATAATAAGGGAATACACTAGTATTATAGTGGCCTAACATAATCTCCTAAAGTCACATTTAATTGGAGGATTAATAGAGAGATTGTTGGGGTAGTTTAGATAGACTTCACTTGGACAAGTTATTAACAATTATAGAGCTCCAATTTTATGAGAAACATGGCTTTTCTCATGGTATTCAGCTATAATGTAGCTTCTTTACAAGTGAAAAGAATATGCTAATTCATCCTTGTACCCATTGGGGTCCTAAAGAACACCACTACCTCCCTAGTTTCATGATCGTAATAATGATAACTTTATTTTAAACTATTATTATTAATTATAAAATATTTTTTTCAAAAATGACTCTTCTCATCTCTTGAAAAGCCCAAATTCATCATAGAATATTTCCTAGTGTTTATTAACATTCTGGTGGGTCAGCGTAAAATGTCTTGAATTTCCTTCAATGCATAGAGGTGTGAGTAGATGCCATTATGGAAAATCAGTATCATCTATAAAGATGATATGTGTTAGGGAATAGTGGGGGGTAATATGGATAGACTTAATCCTACCTCTTTGAAATGCTTTTGAAACGAGCCTTCTCAACCATTCTATCGCTAATAAGAAGAGGATGGTGGAGAGTGGATAGCCTTATATTGTCCCTCTCTCAACATGGAATAAGTGGGAGGCCTCCCCATTGATTAGGATGGTGAAGGAGGATGGGTTGATAGAGTTCATAACCTAAAACGAAATAGAGTGATAGAATCCTAGATTGATTAACAAAAGTTTGTGGTGTACTCAAATCACCCCATTAAAGGTTGTTCATGTTGAAAAATGTGCAACAAGAAATGTTAAATTTAGAATGTGCTAAAAATAGGACTCGTAAAAATAGCATGTCTAAAAATAGCTATTTGGCCAGTGAGGTCATTGGCCACCTTGGGTGAGAGGTGAAACTGCTAAAAATAGAAAGTTCTAAAAATAGCATTTTTGGGTCCCTTCCTATTTATAGCAGTCCCTAGTCTATCTATAGGAAGTAAAAACGAATTTGGTCTTAATAGCAGTTTAAAATATTAATTAATTAATCTCCATGAGTTAATTAATTAATGAAAAACAAACTTGAAGTCTATGTGAGGACATGCAACAATTTATCTATTAATTGGTGAATTTATCCATCAGTTAAAGAGATAAGGATGATTTGTAATCATGAGTTGTGATTAGTTGACTCAGCTGACTAAGTCAAGTCCAGGTAGATTAATTTAACAAGTTGTTAAATTAATGAGATTCAGTTTGTTAATGTTTGCATGCATGTAACAACTGGTGTTTTCAGATAACTGAATATTATAGCTTAAATAACTCATGCATGTCAGTTCAGACAAAGACCCATTTGAGATTAGGGAAGGGACAATGTACTATCAGTTGGATGAATATTTTTCCTATAAAGGAAGCTCATCCATGATGAGGATTTATCTCCTTTAGGTTTCTGTAGTTATTTTAGAGGTTAGTGTTGTGCGTGAGGTGAAAATCACACAGGCTACAATTGGAGGACCCAAGAAAATCTGTGCATAGAAATAGGAGGCTTGAAGGTTTGTGAGAAGCCTTTGATTATCTATGAGTAGTAGACGGATTGTACTGAGAGTTGGATAGTTTCGGAGCTAAGGCTTTGTGTAATCCGAACATATTTCCACTTGTATGATAATACAGAGATGGGGTTTTAGGCTAG